>WHPX01000273.1:230000-494723 GCA_011057435.1 Actinia equina
TACTTACCCACCTATCAATCCACCCATACCTAGCCAACTATTAATCTACCCATACCTACCCACTTATTAATCCAACTATATCTACCCACCTATCAATCTACCCATACCTACTGACCTATCAACCCACCCATACCTACCCACCTTTTAATCCACCCATACCTGCAGGGTACCCATCTATCAATCTACTCTTACCTATTGACCTATCAACCCACCCATACTTACCCACCTATCAATCCACCCTACTTACCCACCTATCAACCCACCCATACTTACCCACCTATCAATTCATCCAAGCAAAGAACTTCCCAAAACTGCAAATGCTGTGTTTTTCATGTTGTAAATATAATTTTTAGGAACCATTTCCTCTTTATCCTGGTGAAGTAATGGTTGGTGTTCGAGATCCGAAAGGTAAAACATTGGTACATGTAGATGTACAATGTCATGTAGAAGGAGGGAAAGAAAAGACCAAACCCATTTGGTGTTAGCTACAATTCCTTGCCACTAAATCTCCCAATAAAATAAAAATGCTGTACTAGCTGTCATATGCAGAAAAGGTCCTTGGAAGAAGCCCACTTTAATTCACACCATATGTGATATCCCCTTGAGAAAAAAAATTATCCTATTTTTACTGGGAATGATAAATTCTTTATTTGATAGTAATTTAGCTATTCTTTACTTTCACATTCCCATAATACTTGCGTCTTTGGGGGGTAACCAGAGGGTAAAAACCTGTTTATTTTGCTGAAGGCTAATCAGACAATGTTGACAATACCTTGTTTGGGAAATTTTAAACATTTTTTCATAAGTCAATACATTATCTGTTAGACCAAAACTCTACATGATCTGTACACCCAAAAATAGCTTGGAATAAACTGATGATCAATATTGTACAGATAAAAGCAGGTATAGTACAAATTCAATTAAGAAACCTCTCAATTTGGGACAGTTTTTTGAATGGTTACCCTAAAGACGCTAGGCATTATGGGATGTGAAAGTGAAGAATTGGAAAAAAACTTTATCAGGGGATGGAATATGGTCCAAAATGAAAAGTTCCATATCCTAAGCATTAATTGATCCGGACTTAATAATTACTTAATAATTTTACCTAACATACTTCACTTCTAGCATACCAAAGAGGGATTAAGAGATTGCCAGTCATAGGACCAAACCAGGCAATAAGGCTAGAAGCAACGATCGATCACAAAGATGGCGACATAGACAGACTAGCAGGAGACATGTGGCAACTGGATGGCCCAATAACCTATTACCCGACTCCTTTTGCTGTAAGTTATTGATATTGGTATAACACAATGTTACTTGCTCTTAGCTTGCTTCATGTGGCCAGATTGAGGGCATTAAAATTGCAAAGGAGCGGGGAGGACTGATTTGGCATGTGTGCCATAAGCTAGAGGCTTGAAAAGTTTATTATTATTATTAATGCAGGAGATAATAAGCACCATCAATGCCAACATCATTCATCCTGGACAGGCACTAAATCTATCAGCCATACAAGATCTTGTCGACAAGAAAGGAAAGTTAGTATCCAAACTAGTTTTTTTTATGATGATGAGTTTTTGGAAATTATTTGTATAATTTTCCAAAAACTCAAAGAACATAACAGTCTTTTTTTGGGCAGGGCTTAGCATTTTTAAAAAGACAATTTTATTTGATGCCTCAGGAACTGTACTGTTTATAGTGGCACATACAGTCTTTTCACTGTACGCATGTAACATGTAACATTTAATACTGCTAATATAGATGAAGGTTGCACAAATGCGCCCTAGATAACCAAACAGTGGATGTATTCTCAGGTCACATGCATAAAGAGAGATATGAATCTTGAACTAACATTAATATTCAATTGAAATTAGGAAACATGTTACTGGAGAAGAGTGGCTGGTCAGAGAACCCGGAGCATACCTTCCTGGAATCTATGAAGAGGTGATGAATGACATATATTAATATTCCTTTAATTTATGCTGCCAATAATTATTCTCATTCTAAAAATACCCCAATATTACAGACACCTTGCTTCTCTGGGCATTAGCAAAATTCCAAGAAAAAAATACTGATAAAGAAATGACACCGTAATTAACTAGCCCTTGCCATATTGCGCACACATAGATGCTTGGTATTACAGACACCAAGTGATTGTACTGTACATATAAAGACTTAAGTACAATGCATCCCTGTTGTCTCACACCTCCTGAAGTGGGTTAAACCTCCCAAGGAGGAGAGGAGGAAAAGGTTCATTTTTTTTTTTTTTTTGGGGGGGGGGGGGGGGGGTCAAGTTATCAGATAATGGAATTATAATAAAAGGACAACACTGTCAGCCTCTAGTTCAAGTTAACTGAAAGTTTTGAGATATACATGATTTGAGATAATAACGGATTCCACCATTTGCTCACTTAATAATAATAATAATCATGATGATAATCATAATTAAAATCATCATCATAATGATAAATACATATTTTACCAGGGTAGGCTCATCAGCAAAGCTGTTATCAAGGAGCTCCCTTACATATATATCTGAGCAAATGTTTTGATCTTTCAGGTTAAAGGTTTAGCAAAAGCATATACATTAACACAAGGCGTGGCATTACACATGAGAGCAAAGACCACCTGCATTGATGCACTGGGAAAGAAAAGGTTTGTGATTAGGCTGCAAACAGTCCTCTACAGTATTTTCCTTGGTCACTGTCTGTCTGTCTGTCCATATCAATTAACAGAGGAAGATTGGTTACAAGTCAAAAGTCTTCCCTCCTCAGACCCCTCCCCCAGAAACTTTTGACTAGAAACCAATCTCCCTCGGCCAATCAACACAGACAGACAGATAGGAAATTGAGAAGTAGAAACTAAGAAGTAGTATTCTGTACTTTTTTATACATTTTGTCAGGAATTTTCAGGTGACACATGGGCTACTAGTAATGAGATTCAGGATAAAAATAAGTGTGTGATACATAAAAATAGCATGTGTGATTCATAAGTTATTGGTTTACAGTTTAATATGTGGCTTGTACTTGACATGTGAATTTTAGGAATATTGATGCTTGAAATTTTCTAGATATGCTGGGGATGAATGGCTGGTTACCATAGATGATGTGGAATCATATATACCAGAAGTTTCTGAGGTAAATAAAATAGATAAGTCTAATAATTATTGATTTGAGTCTGAAGTTAAAAAAATAGATAAATCTACTCTTAGTTATTTGAACGCGGCTGTTACTAGGAAATTGAAAGTTCTGAGCAATCTTCTTGTACTCGATATGATCGTTCTATCGCTCCCTCCACAAAGCCCACCCCCATCCCTCTCTCCAGGAAAGACTAACCATTCCTAATTCCCGTGTTTCCATATAATATCCTCCCAGAATCTTGTTCAAGCACTTATAATATTGATTCATTTTTATCCTAGGAACTCTTGAAAGAAGTTGATATGGCTGTTTTATCTAAGGATGAGTATTGTGTCGTACTGGACCCCATTGACAGCAAGGGGAGAAACCAACTGGGAATAAGAGAACTGCGCAAAGGCGTGGCAAGCTTCTTTCTACACCCTGGTATTGAGAAAACAAAAAAGATAACTAAGTTCTATAAGTAAGAGGGAGAGGGGTTGTGTAAATTTTACATGCTCATGTGTATAAAATTTGAAATTTTCCCAAACCATGCAACTTTATGTGATACCAACTTTACCAACCCCTCCCTCTAATTGCCATGATTTTCCTTAAAAGTAACCCATTTTTCTAATGTATTTTAAAAATATGATTCATCAATTTTTTCGCAGGAGAGAGATTACAGAGTGGAATTCAGAAGGCACACCTGCTTGAAGCTGATGAAGCTTTAGTCTTATCTGCTACTGATAAGTTTGTCGATGATTCTCTCTCAAGTAAGCTAGGATTCTCTTCAGAAAAATGGATTACTCAGATTTAGATTACACAATATGCATGACTGTATGAGGAACCTTCAAATTGCATTTAAAGTTGGGATCTGTGTGCCGGTCCTTATACCCATTTTTATTATGTCTTACGACCACAACCCAAGATGTTAGGGTGCTGTCAATTAAAAAATTTACTAGCTCAGACCACTGGAAATTTCATTGACGGAAACCAAAAATATAATCTAAGTCTTCAGGACCATATGGAAAACTCCTTGAAAATTTCTATTCTTCCAAAGAGTTCTAGAATAGCCAGCTTTTAATATTCTGGTTGAGTGTAGCACAAGACAATCTGAGTCGAAGCTTTTGGGAAATAATAGCATAATTGATTTTTTTTTGTTTCTTCAGAGCCTTGGACTCCAATCGTTTCATGCTTAATCACTCAACCAGAATATTGAAAGCTGGCTATTCTTCATGTCATAGCTGACACTTGAATGGCTATGCATGCATAATAGTCCCCTTCACAGTTCCCTGCACCATCTTGAAAGGTAGCTGTGCCTTTGCATCAAAGCAAGATGAATGGTAAGCTTGCAATGATAGGGAACGTTTTTAACACCTTGGACAATTATTCACATATCTTTATCATTGCAAGTTCACTGTTCATCTTGCTGTGACGCAAATGCATGGCTACCTTTCAAGATGGAAGTAACTATTGTGAACGACTATTCTGAATGTTAACTTTTCTTAATATTCTTTAACTGTATATTGATTGATTGATAAGTTGACAGTGTGTATGGAATATTTCTACAGAAAAGGTTGAGAGGCATCCAGGTGATCGATGGATGATTCTGGGACCAGCATCTTATATTCCACCCATCCAAGTGAAGGTGGTTACTAAAAGGTAATAAAAAATATACTCCACAATCGCAATGGATATTTGATAGAAAACCCATTTTTATTACTGCAGTTTTCTAAATTCTGCAAACTCAGAGATTCCGGCTTGTTGTGAAATGGGTTTTTCAAAGCCACCAATCAAAAACATAAAAGGTACCCAGTGTGTATTTTTGATTGATGGCAGCGAAAAGAGAAAAATCTGGGTGCAGTTTGTGAATACCGAGTTTGCAGAATATGGAGTTAGCCCAGAAAAACCACTGCCACCGCCCAGTTAGCTCAGTGAGTTAAAGAGCATCAGTCTGTTGTGCAGAAGGGTTTTGGGGTCTTTAACAACTTAGGAGAAGGTTCTGCCTTTGTAATTACACCTGTAAATGGTTAGACCTTCAAATATTCTTTGACAAGGACTGTAGGTCCCGTCTGTCTTCACTTATGTAACCCTATATAGGTGTCAACCAACTTCAGTGTACACACTAAAAGAGCTCTACGGGGCCATTGTAATTGGCATAAAAGCTGTAGTGATGTATCTGCCCTCAAGGGGATAAGTTAATAAATTAAATTAAAAAGTCTTTAGGCTGATTATTAAGGAATACACAACTTGAACAATATTAATTTGAAATTCCACAACCTTGACTGAAACACATGAACATTATATGCAAAGTTGAGGCTAACTCTGAGCAATGGAGAATTCAACTGGAGTATTAAGTTGTGTTTAATGAAATATCTTTTTTTAATATTTTCAACAGGAAGGCAATACCACTAAATGAAAATGAAGGCTTGTATGTGAGAGACATAAGGAGTGGTGAGGTAAGTTTTACTTCATACACAAAATTAAGGCTGAGTTCATAATGTATGGCAGAGGGGGGGGGGGGTGCAGGTGAAATTTAGGGGGGATAGGAAAATTTTATACCAGTAAAATACGGGGGGGGGGGGGGGGGGGGGGTTGACAATTTTTTCAAAGAATTTGGGGGATGCAAATTTTTAAGAAGAATCTACTTGAGATTGCCCGGGGGGATAGTTATTTTTGGGGGACTTCAAGGGGGAGCTCTTAAGAATCTTTTTGTCATTTAAAAATTGCATCTGCCCCCCCCCCCCCCCCCCCCCCCGCCATACATTATGAATGCAGCCTAAGTGAGTCTAGCACTTGTAGATTGTGTATGGCTATGCTGTGGCAAGATTATGTCAGTACCTTGTTCGAGCATTTTGATTGGATGAAAAGGGATCTCACTCACTGTGATTGGTTCAAAGACAGTGTGCGTCCAGAATTGGAACTTGACCAGTCAAATCTTTGCCTTGCCTGCCACTTTGAGCAGTAAGGTTGAGCCATAAAGCAGGTGTGACTGAGCTAAAACTAATTTAGCCATTCATCATTACTGACCACTGACCAGACTGGCCTTGTTTATGTGTCTCCACATGTATAACTGTCTGAAACGGAAAATAAACATTACGCCTAAGGTAAGAAGGCCTATTAAACCAACATATATGATGTGTATTAACCCGATTTAGGTTCGCTCTGTCATGGGACCTCAGTCTTACCTTCTCAAGGCCTATGAAGAACTCTGGTCCAAGGAGCTGCCAGATAATGTAGAACTTATCCTGAAGTAAGAATTCATTATATTTCATTCATTGTTCCATTTCAATTCCCATTTGTTTTTATTTTTCATCTTTTTTCAAATGCATCTCGTGCATCAGTTTATTTTATCGTGTTATTCAACTTTTTTATTTTACGTTATTCAAATTTTTTGCTGCATTTGACGTCATTGAAAGTCGTCTCATTAATGGCGACTGACCAAAAAAAAACCTATAAAAAAATATTTATCATATGAAGTTTGATATTAGAAATTGGCTGAATGCACTCAACCAATCAGACATTGGATAGTGAGAGTAAAATGTATAATGATCAATAGTATAAGTAAAGTAATACATTTTCTCTGGTGGTATATCAGGAAGGGAGGTGGCCATGGAACAGAGGACATCAGGAAAATGGCCTACTTTGACTCTTCGGTCGATCCAAATCTGATAAGTGCACAAGTAAGTGTGAGAGTGGAATGACACGAGCAAACCGTACAGTGGGAAGCATACGGTACTCTGAAACGTGTACACAGAACAACATGCTTTAGCCTCACCGAAATGCATGGCGTTCCATGCATTCTGAGTAAATTGGCATGTAGTCACGACTGCTGTATCATCTATGTAACGGCTTTCCACGATTTCTATTTGAGCTGGGTGGCTCATTTTAACGCGACTTGAAGTTGTGAAAGGCCCATTGGCCCTCTTCTTTAGTCGTTTCATTCAAGAAGATAGCTAAAAACTAGCTAAAAACTAGTGTGAGCTGCGTCGGTGTTTCTAATGAAACAGTAATGATGAAAAGGTAAATTATACACCGTGAAAAAGATGAAAAAACTTACTGACGTTTCGGACGCTAGTCCGGACTCCGACGAAGGACTAGCGTCCGAAACGTCAGTAAGTTTTTTCATCTTTTTCACGGTGTATAATTTACCTTTTCATCATTATCGTTTCATACAAGGCTCGTAATTTACCTATTACACATGTTCTTATATGATTTCCGAGGCCATCCCACATGGCTTACCGCCTCATCTCTTATGTAATAGCTAGAACGACTACGAATTTGCCTCATGTTATTGCCTTATCGTATTGCCTTATCGATAAACATCTTTATTACTAGGGTCGAGACAAGACGCGTGTTATTGTCTATCGTTGTCCTGGAAACACAGCAGTACAGGTAAAGAACTTCATATCACTACATAATTTCTTCTGTCGTTTTCTAAGCCCTGCTAGGAGAATAATCACCATTAGTAAAGGAATTAGGAAATCTGCTATGAACTTATAAGTATACTTGCAATCCTTCCGGGGTGACACCTTCCATTAGGGGTGTGACACTCCCAGTTTCTGGAGCGCGTTCTCTCAGTTTTGGATGGAAGTAGTCAAGACGTCTCTCTTGCCATACTTCAGTTTTCTAAAACCATCCAAGGCCGGATATGACAAATATCGATACTACTAAGATGGCCCAAAAGACACTGATCCCATCCAAGAAGTTTCGCTGGACGCTGTTCACTCCTTGTTCTAATGTTGTTTCTTTCTTCTTCTCCAGGTGAATGATCACAAAAAAGCAACTTCAAGAGTAATCTTTGGACCTGACTTGGTAAGAATACATTCAGCAAACCTTAACTATTTCATGTTTTGTTTTCATACTAAACGTGAACGCTTTATCTCTTTTTTTCTTTCCAGGTTATTCTTGGTCCCCATGAAAATTTCAACGTCCTCAGCTTGAGTGGTGAGAGTTTGTTGTTTTATTATAGACAATCCTATGGTCTATTAACTTACCCTTTTTCCATCCAGACTTGATTCGGTCCAGTTGCTATGTGATTTTACGCTACCAGACGCACTGGGCGACGCACTGAAAATAGAGCAGTTTTCGTATGACTGTGAAAGCCTCACGGCACAAACATAGTCGTGACACGGCAAGTGATACGCCAGACCAATCACACTGCTCGAAAATTCACTCTCCATCCAATCAACTCGGAACACGGCATAAAACCGGCGCAGACAAGGTCACGGATCAGACCAATCACATTGCGTGAGAAATGAAGCAGCCAATCAATATTTTAGAAACTGAGCACTGAGATTTTCACAGTCATAGAAAACTGCACTATACTGCAAGGGGCATTGAGACTCCACTACGCGCGATTGGAACAAACCGGAAAGGATTTATATCCTGCCACGCCCAGGTTCTGGGTATGCTTTAACAAGGGCGGGTAGTTTTTTTTCATCCACATTTCTGATTTGAATTGCGCAAGAATTTATTCCTACAGTTGGTGGCATGCATCCCTTCCCATGAGAATATAAGGACAAAAAAAACAAAAACAAAAAAAAACAAACGTTGCCGCCATGTTGGTTGACATGACACCAAGACAACAAGACCAAAATCTTTTGACAAACCAAAATAATGGCTATGACTTCACATCCCAAGAATAGTCGGATCGATTAGATCACGATTAAGTACTAAGTGCCCCCTTGAGAGCTGATGCTTTCTAACCAACGATTTTAAAAATCATTTTATGTTTCGTTACCCTCTAATGGTCGCTTATCAGTATGTTTTCAATGTTTCAGCTGGTAAGCCAAAGAAACCCAATGCCTTACAGACCATCTGTTTGATGCTTGGACCCGACTTCATCACAGATGTATTCGAGGTTTGTCAATGTTTTTAAGACTTCCTCAGACCTTTCAACAACTGACTTCAGCAGAACTCTCTTTACCTTGGGCGTAATGTTTTCCCATTTCAGACCACGTGTCGACATTCTCTAGAGAATAAAATTCTTTGTTTAAGTTGTCTCGATATTCATGTGTCGTCTCGTGGGAACAAAGAAATGATACTCTAGAGAATGACACATGGTCTGAAATGAAAAAAAAAACAGGGCACCCATGGTAAAGAAGTCTACTTATAGTCCCTCTTATTATATTTTTTAACCTAAATGAATGGTGCTCTGTCTATTTGTATATAGGTGGAGACGTCGGATCATGCGCGCCTGATGATAAAGATCGCTATGAATAACTATTTCGATGTAAGTATTTGGGAGTGTATCCTACCTATTCTATCCTATAATGAAAAGATAAGGAGGATGTGAGTTGTAAATGCACAGCCTCTTCGCTGCTTGGACGTGGGTTCGATCCAGATATACCCGTCATCATTTGCGTGTAAAGTTGATTATAATCCCAATTTTCTTTTGTAGTTCTGATTGGCTGATATCACTGCAAATAACTACCTACGAATAATAGTCTGCTCATGCGCAGTAACGTTGCATTTGTCAACATGGCTCGGTTACCTGTGACTTTATGTTTGATAGACAGCAAAAGCAACCCAAGCACACAAATACCCCAAAATATCGTGATTTATTAGAGGCGAGCGAACGACCATTTGTCGATGCCGAATGCAGATATTTTGCTCAAACTCATCCAATAATTGCGAGCGTCTTCTCCTGGTTTACCGGTTTTTCCCTCCTTTAAAAATGACCTAAATTGCAATTCGATCAAGCGTCGACGCTTTAGTCGTGAGCATCTGGCTCTGATTAAGCAAACATCATCACTCTGATAGTGACCGATAATTTTTGCAAAATGTTCACAACAACTTTTTACTGCTTTTTCTTACCTCACGAGCATTGATTTTCTCTTACAAGGTCGACCGTACAGATCCCGAGTCTGTTCAAGCTATTTTTGCTGTTCCGGACTTCATTGGTTTCGTTTGCAAGAATGTTGGTAAGTAAGTTTGGGTGATTGTTTACAACATGCTAAGCAAAACATAACATGATAAGCTCACTCCCCTAAGTAGCTTTTTAGGGGCGTGATCGTGGCGTGATGACACTAATAGCGGCTGTGTCGGAGACTAAAGTTTAGGTTCCTTTAATGGTTAATCCATTTCTGAATTTTTCCGAGAATTCAAAGACTCAGGATTCGCCAGAGGCGCCTTCACATGCTTTTAGTCCGACCCCATTAATCTACGTTCTATTTTGCGGTGGTGATTAGCAATACAAGTGCCTTTTTTTATTTTGAATAGAAAATTAGAGTCAAATCTAAGGGTCTTGAAAAGCCCAATGTCAGAGCACTACAGCTTTCCTTTTTTAGAGCGGTTTGCGGAGTGCATGGGAAATATACGGCAATAAATTAGAGCACATACGCGGTACGGCAAGACATAACGTTGAAATGGCTTTCTATTGTTTGTATAAGGCTCAGGTCAAACGTCGAACTTCACATAAGCCGAGCCTTATTGAAACAACGGACAACAAGGCGGTCTTTTTTTGGCGTCATTAGGTTCGGCTCATGTGAAGTTTGACCTTAGCCTTATTCATCCACGTAGCATGTGGTACGGTGACGAAATTCCCGCATCGTTTCCCACAAAAGCAGACCTCCTGATAATATATGTGTTCTGTTCTAAATCCAAGCGGTTCACTTATACCTTATGCGAAATTGATTTGTTTAATGTAAACAGTCCCTTTCACAGTTCCTGCGCCATTTTAAAAGGTAGCCGCGTGCCCTTGCATCGAAGCGAGACGAACGGTTAGCTTTAACACCTTGAACAATTATTCACATGTCTCTAACATTGCAAGTTTACCGTTCGTCTCGCTTCGATGCAAATTCACGGCTACCTTTCAAGCCATGGCGCAGGGAACTGTGAAGGGGACTATTCAGCTATATGCATATTAACAATTCCTTTACTTTTCTCATTTTTTCTTTTCGTTTTCTTTTTTTTCTCTTAGCGAGCCGTATTCGTGGTAGCGTAGCTCAAGTTCCTTTTGACGAGTTCCATCGATACTCTGTCAGGATCATCAAGAAGGCAGTTTTCGGCGAAGACGAGAAAGGAGACATCAAGAAAAAACTGAGCTTTGATGCCAATAAACTAGTAAGAAAAACTGTTTTTTCCCCGTTATAACGATTCAGTATTTTACGGTGACTCTTGATATGCTGTAGTTCTGGAAAAGATATACAGCCATTTCAAAAAAGGTTGAATACTGCATACTGAATAGTGCATTCATAGACCGAAGTGCATTGTGGGTCGTAGTGACATTGTCTAAAGTAGGATTAATAATTATTATTTATTATATTCTTAGTGTATTCCAACCTAAACATTATACTAACTACATTTAGAGAGTTAATTGCTGTATATTTACTTTTGATTTCAAATTAACGAGACCCACAATGCCCTTTGGTCTTGGAATGCACTATTCAGTATTCAACGTTTTTTGAAATACGTGCAGCTTTATGTGTATTGGAATGATATGAAGTGAGCGCTCCATACGCGTAATGTCCATAAGTATTATTTCCTTACTCTAAAGTAAAGCAATGGAGCGCGCGCCTGTGCACGGAAAATTCAGATTTCATTACTACATCATGTAGTTCTACCAAGAGACCCTGTTCACTGGGTCAATATTTTTGGTAGATTCCGTAGTGTATTTTTTCTATAACCTGGGATGCCCATACTCTTTGTATTCCATGGTTCAAGTTTCTTTCCAGTGGGATATCGACTTATATGAATTTATTTTTTAAGGTGATCACCAACGTTGACATCCAAAGTATTGAACCAGTTGATCCAAACATGAGAGAGAGTTTGAGCAAATCTGTGCAAATGGCCATCGAAATCTCTACAAAGTAAACAAACACTGACTCTTAATATGTATACGTATAGTTATATTCGAACATGAGCTAGCTGTGACTTTGGAATATTTAAACTATTACACCAACCTACATAAACACCTTAGAAGTAATGATGTATAAAGAATCATAGTGGTATCAAAACGTAAGAAGAGAAACAGAATCCACTAGGATATCACTGGTTTTTATTGCTGTACGCGCTGATCAAGACAACAGTTGCGACAGGAAAAGTGGTAGAGAGTTAATGTAATTGTTTATTGTTGTCGTAGGTCCATCGAAATGTCAGCTGCTCACGAGGCCAAACGAACCGAACAGATTGCTAAAGGACAGTTAGAAAGACAAAAGTTAATCAATGAGAAGGTAGTGATTAACGGAATAGTGTGAATGTAGTATGGTGATGATTGCTGCATGATGATGGTGATGACATCATCAACATGTTGGCCTTCGACTCATCATGCACACCCGTACTTAATATCACCGATATTTTTTTTACCTAGGAAGCCGAAGAAGCTCGTAAGAAGCTTTACGAACTCCAAGCTATTACAGCAGCTGTTGAATCATCGGGTCACACAAAAGCTGAGGCTAGAGTAAGTGTTACTTAAAACTTAGTAATGACAATTTGAAGCGCAGAAAGGACCAAACACAAGCTCGAGCGCGTGTTTTCCCCTTTTCATAGTAGTCACATGCAAAAGATGAATAACACATTCTTAAAGGCGCGATTACACGGAGCAATTTTCTCTGCAACTTGTCTAGCAAAAGAGTTGCGACACAAGTTGCAAGAGTGAGACGCAATTGTTGCCAAAAGTAGGAACGAATTATACTTCGCAACATTTTTACAAATTGCGCTGTAAGTTACACGCTGCTATGCTCCATGCAACGTATCGCAAAGCCGTTGCCAGGCAAGTTGCAGGAAAAAATGCTCCGTGTTATTGCGCCTCTATACAGTCAGTCTATTTTTTTTACCATAGTTGCTAACTATGTTTTGACATATTGTTTTTTAGGCTAAGGCAGAGAAGTCGTTGATCGAGGGAGAGAGTGCCATTGAACGTAAGATACAGTCATTGATATCTAAGATAGGAAAGTAAGATACATTCATTTGTGAACTTCGTTTTTTTTAAATTTCTCATGTATATTTCTTACCACATCTCTTGTTTCAGTTGCAAAGCTGCGAGCGGAAGCTAACGAGATCAAACTAACTGCCGAGCTACATGCTGATCGAGTTGTAAGTAGCATTAATTGGCAGAACAAAGCAACTACAGCACATCAAGATCATCAACAACAGACATAAGCAGCAGCAACAACTAAATTAGCGTAAAATCAGTTATTTTTTAATACTTATGTTTGACACATATTTTGATATTTAGAAACGGGAAGGTGAACTCGATTTTATCAGACAACAAAACCAACTAAAAGTTGAAAAGGCGAAAAAGCTTGCATCAATCCAGGTATATAATGAGCTAACTAGTTTTTAAAAGCTAACATTTTAGCTCTTTTGTACACCAGATTAGGTCTATTATGCATCTCATAAACCATCTATACTACAATGATGTATATTAAGCTAAAACTACACCTTCTAATCTTGTATTCTCACAGCAGTGTTTTACTATGAGTGGGCTTCCTGTGGACATCCGGAATTTAACCGGAGAAATTGAAACTGAAAATGGTTCTTTTCCGGCCTAGGAAGTAACAGGAACCCCTGTTATCATAACCTGGATATAATAAATATTATATATATATTTATAACTTGAATTGTTTTAGGTCGAAAAGTTCTCCGCTATGGTGAAATCTATCGGGCCAAAGACAATAACGAACATAGCAGAGTCTGATCCGAAATCTCAGGTAACAATAGAACTATAATTAAAGCACAGTACTTAAATGATTTTATATTTCTGCGAGGAAGGGGCTGGCATCTTTGATCAATTCTCGTAACGAGCGCTGTGTCCGCGCTTGTTAAGAAAATGAAACCTGAGAAGAAAAAAAAAACAAAAACATGAATATTGATCCTATAATAATTAGCCTGTTTTGCTAGGGGGCCACGTAAAAAAATCAGGTTGGAGGAGTTCTACATTTTTTATTTGCTATTCTAAAAATCCCACCATAATGCCAAATTCCCTGACTCGGTTCTTTTATGGATTTTTTTCACTTGAATTTAACAGATCAGTCTGCTGCACGGATTGGGCGTGGAAAACGTTCTCATCACTGATGGCGTCACGCCTTTGAACCTCTTCCAGTCGTCTCAAGGTTTTGTTCACAATGCCACTAGTCGCTAATTTACCGCGTTTCTTAGGTGAATATACACTCCTACTGCGGGACACCAGAGGAAAACGTTTGCGCATGCGTGCACTTTAGCACGTTTTCTAAGAATTTTGAAGAGTTTGAGTGAGAACTAAATGATTGTTTTCTCCAAGTACACAAAACAATTCGGGAGTATACTTTTGTCAGACCAAGATACTGTATTAACAAACACAATATGAAAGATTTAGTCTTAAGTTTCAAGCATGGACACTAAGTTTAGGCGTTTTGTGAAGTCCAATTTATAGGTTGTATCGTCGTGTACGGGAATTGTCAGGGGAATTCTATTCAAATGCAAATTTGGAGTAATCGGCTAGTAGTCGTACCCTACGATAGCATAAATTAAACTATAATAAATATTTATGTGCACATGCTAATGATACATCGTTTAAATATGACTCAAAAATGAGACCACCCAACCGAATTCGCTTCGTGGTCTAGTGGTTAGGTTTAGGGTTAGGGTTGGGGTTGGCATTGTAGTAGTCCTTTGGTGCCGAAGGTACCGAGTTCGATTCTTGGTGTCTTCACTTAATTTTTTTTCTAAGTGAGGAGAACCAAAATTTCTAAGTCTCACTCGTGTGTTCGGAAACTCTATGACGCACTTTGTTAATCCGTACACGACGATAGAACCAATTTATAAGGCTTGTTTGAAAGTCAAATTTACTTATGTTTTGAGTAATTTGCATACGGCTGCAGAGCATGCGCAGACGTTTTTCAATCGTGTTCTCCTGTCTGACTTCCTGTTAATTGTATAGGGTGTTATGGTTTACGATCCTCTGATCCATTCAATTACAAACTGAGATGCGTGTTGAGTCTTTTTATCTATTTTAACAGGATAGGATTCTTAGGAATTCGATCAATATGTAAGTCCTGTGTTCTGTTAACGAGAAGTGTTCGTTCTTCTGCTTTTACAACTCAGTGTATGACTTTACGAATCAAAACAGATCAGGAAACTAAAAGGATCATGAACCATGGTTGAACGGGTAGTCTTTTTTTAGTGCACATGTCTTTGTTGGGTGAGTTCTAGCCTTGTCATGGTTTTCTCAAAGCCTCCTAAGGCTGCGTTCATAATGTATGGCAGAGGGAGAGGGGGCGGGGAGAGGCGAACATTTGAAATGTCCAGAATAATTCTTAACATCCCCCTTAAAGTCATGCAAAAAAAAATACGATACTCCCAAAGCAAGGCTTGTAGCTTTTTCCAAAAATTGTGCACCCCCCATTTTTCAGATAAAAAGTTGCCCATCCCCCCCCTTATTCCTACCAAAATTTTCCCGATCCCCCCTCAATTTCACCTCAGTACCTTCATGCATTAAATTATATATTAAATCGGAGACTACACATTAAAAATGCAAAGTACATTATTAACTTGGAATATCTAAGATTTAGTAGCACGAGGATTAAGAAATGTTTATTTTTTGAAGGGAATAATGACCACAGACCGTGATAAAAACAACTTGTCGCCAAGAAAGAACATATTTAAAATATGCTTCTCCCAACCTTCCCTTCTCTCCACTTCACGGCGATGTTTTGTAATCATGAACGGGTTTATTAGTCTATATTAGTTTATCACTAAAAGTGTCATAATATAAATCATAAAGAATTTTGTAAACACGAAAGACACTCGTAACAGGAGATTTCCTCCAAGATCATAATCAGCGATGTAATTTTCATTCACTAAAATTAATTCACATCACGTACTTTTAGTTACATGTTTCACGCCCATTGAGGTACGTTACTCTGTAGGTTTGTAACGCGGTATAAATCAATAAAGAACAAAAGAATCAATAGCAAAACAGCTTTATTTTTTCTTGGGATTTGGTTTTAAATTATACTTAGATTATTCGTCAATTCTCGTATAATTTTTGCGGGACGTTTTTTTATCGGTTTTATGTATGCTAATGTTATGACGTCATGAGACTGCTTTGGAAAGATCTCGAATCTGAAATGGTCATGCACAGAAAACGAAATATAGATATCGAAATAAAACGTATTTGATTCAGTTTTTGTTTTAATTTTTTTCCCAAATAATAAGCAATTACCTAGGTTACGGTCTCCAGTTTTAGAGCTTGTTTCAGAAAAGAGGTCGATGTAGTCGCCTTGCGACAAGTCGACCACTTTTTTGGATGCGAGAGCGACGAAACAGGGAAAATTTTCTTGCATACAGTTTACTGTTAATAAATTTTTGAGTGATTTTCAATAATTTTGGATTTTCAGCCTTTAAAGAAACCATGATCTCCTGTTCGAGCCAATTTCTTTTCATGCATAAATGTCAATATTGAATCACATTTGCGTTTAGTTGTGATTGGCTACGGGAAATGTTTGTGTAATGCGTGATTCGAGTCACGCAAGTAGGGAAAGGGTAAACAGCGTTGCACGCCAACGAGTTGTTATTGTGGCTGTAGCTTTTCGATTAGCTACTCTGTCTGAACTTTCTTATTTTTTTTGCTTTCTTTTTGAAAGAAAGAAATCCTTCAGTATGAAGCCTCGCATACACTAGTTCTTATTTGCCTTGATTCTCGATCATCTTTGATCGAATTTCAGCGCGCTTCAGGGCTCATTCATTCTTCGTTTATTTATATATACCTTCACCAAAATGGTTCCGCGTTCTAACCATTTGATCGCAGACGATGTAAGAGGCCTTGTCTTCGATTGTGATGGCACTTTACTCGATACTATGCCTTTACACTGGAAAGCTTGGTGTAGTGTTTGCAAAGACACGGGATTGAACTTCACCAAAGAAGATTTCTATGTCCTTGCTGGCGTTCCTGGCAAGAAGATTATCAGCGTTCTCGCTTTACAACAGGGAAAAATTCTAGACGCTCAAGAAGTCTACGAAAAGAAGAAGAACTATTTCTTATCAGAATTGTCGTCTGTTGGTCCCATTTCATGTGTTTTGGAGTATGTTTACGAAGCTAACCAACGCGGAATCCCTGTAGCCGTGGCGTCGGGTAGTTCCAAGAAGCAGGTTGAACAAGGTACGAACTCAATCGGTTTTTAATATTAGGCTTTTTAAAACATAGGATCGAAAATCATCAGTCCATTTACTACTAAATCATATACTAATGGATGTTAATTCTGATTTTATTCATCGGCTAAATTGTGAAACGAATGTTTTTTTAGTTTACTATAGTCTTCGTTGATATTTTTGGCATGCATTTATTCATGTGGTATTTTTGACCACAAGGAACATGGCGAGTGGAGAGGTTCTTTCTCTCCGTATTCGCTTGCTCCATGTGCACCATACTACAAAACTTTATTGTTTTCATTCATAAATCCCGCAGTAATAAAGTTCTACACCACGTTCAAAGTCCACTTTCATCATTCTCCATATCATTCGTTTGGTGTTCAAAGTCCATTTCTGAACAATAGACATATTTCAGCCGTGAATAATTATACCTTCTTGGCTTAAAATCTCTTTTATTTTGGGATTAAACTACCAGAAAATCGCGCTACACTGTTGTTAAAGCCTCGTATGAGAGTATAATAATTAAAATGGTTTGGTTTAGAGCGAAACAAAGAAGAAATGATAAATTGCATGTTTGAAATGGATTGTTATTTATAATTTGTGACGTGGGAGTTTAGGGGGCGTCGTCGGAGGCTTGTTTTGTAAAATTTTTCACAGTTGACACATCACGTACCAAAATAATTAAGAAAAATATTTGATAAAAATACAATTCCTCATTCCTGCTAAACTGTAAGACTAATACTTATTTAATTTTAGAATTTTAGCAGAGAAAAAGGGGGGAAATGTTCTTAAGATTGGTAGTTTCTCTTGCAGAATTAATTATAGACATTCGTTTCGAACTATCAATAATATTCCTTTGAACAATGGTAGAAACTCTTATTCCAAGAAAAAATATACGAAATATTTTTTAAAAGAAAAAAAAATACAGCGATTCTTATACCTTAGATTGGGTTTTCATACAATATTATTTTCGATAAATTTTCAATGAGATCATTAATGTCGCTTTTCTTGTCAATTATATAGCATATTCCTTCCCTCTTATAAAACTTGATGATAGCATTTAATCTTCTAAAATTCTAATTTTGAAAAAAATATTTGTGTATATTTCGAAATATTGTAAACAAATCGTTAATATATTCGATTTATAATTATTTTTCAGCTCTGACCTTTGCTGGCATACGAGATTTCTTTGACTTTGTACTTGGGAATGAAGACTATACTAATCACAAACCTAACCCTGAAGTTTATCTGAAAGCAGCAGAACAACTTGGATTAGAACCATCACAGTGTTGGGGATTTGAAGACACGTAAGAAAAATCCTATTTTATTTTCCCAAAATAACTGTGTTATTTTCTATTGTTTATTGAAAAAATATGCCATATTTTTTTGTGGTGAAGTAACATTTAAAATTTTTTTTCCACCATAGAGACATTGGGTTAGAATCCATCAAGAGAGCTGGATATGCAAAAGCTATTGACGTACGATTATTACCAAAGTACCCTGAGAAGCGACCCACATTAAACAGTGATTCCACTGCCCTTTCAAGTCGAAAACTCAGACGTGCACTAACAGTTGGATAGTAATAGTCATATACAGTCTTAATTTACCTGGTCTTTTTTTTAACCTCAGGATTTATATAATCGTAAGCTTTTTCCAGAGCTAAATATATGACAATTTTAATGCATGCAGGATATTGTAGTCTACATTTTTAACTTATCTGTATATTCTCTGCTTCTAGTTGAAAAGAATGTGTTATAACATTTTGATTTTATATATTGTTATATTAAGCTTATTTTCAGATAAATCATTAATAATTACCAATCATTTATAATTTTTTTTAAATATTAGGGGTAACAGCATCGAAAATATTTCAAATACAGCATTGCTGAAATTTACTAAACTATGTAGGAATAATAAATGCTATGTACAAGGGACAATAATGATTCTAGTAAGCCAGAATAATTATATTTTCAACATATATAGTATAGAAATTGAGGTTCAAAGTGTTTAAGATATTTCGAGATTCGTCAAACACACTTTGGAAAATAGGTTATGTACTTGGTCTATATTAGAATAGATCCATTAGTTAGGAAAGTAATCTTGTATTACTATGAGTAATGTTACACATTTGTAGTTGGTTGTATTTGTTATTGAAGACTAGCTTTCTAGAGCTATTCATTGTACATTGAGTCTCGGATATAATATTTATTTAAGCATAAGCTATTGCTATTACTATTGCTATTTCGTACAAACAGTAAGATTGATGTAGTATTAGCATTTTCTTTAAAAAAATGCATCCAAGAGTTGGGGTTCATTGTGAAAATATGGGAAGGGAAATGGAACGAAAGAATGGGAGCAAAGGGCATTTAATGTAAGATTCACAAATGGAAAGTTTTGTTAATAAATTAAAGAGGAAGAAGTATTTTGTGTAGTTGTTTAATTTTTAAGTGTTTTTTTTTTACAATTGTTTCGAAGTAAAACCTTTATCTTTTATTAACCCCTAAGACTACCAAGATTCATTTCCCTAAAACTTTCACTTTACCTTAGTATCCAAAATATTTTGCTTAATCAAATACCTATTATCGTCTCTGTTAGATCTATTTACATATTCTATTCGAGGACAATAACATACCAACCACACCTCCGTGAACTCCTTATATGGACTGCCATATGGGGTGAGTAATACAGGTGTGACGTAAATGTGGTTTTTCCTTGGCCTTTCAGTAAGACCTTCGTGCATAGAGTCACTACTTTCTCTTGTTTACGGTATGCCTTCCTACACGCTCAAACGAATTCAATTATTTCAAGGATTGTCTGAGGACAGATACGAAGGGTTTTGAAGTTCACTCAAGGGAAAGTAAGCTCTCGGCGGCTCCATGTTACAACGACTTTAGAGTTTGTAGTCGTATAAATAATCCGTTGCTTGGCCTTGCGAAACTCCTTTTCAAATGCCAGCTCTCGTTGAAACCAAGAATGTGATACCAAAAGATGTCAAAGCTTTAATATTCGATTGTGATGGGACGATTTTGGACACTATGCCTCTACACTGGAAAGCCTGGTGTGAGATTTGCAAGGAGACGGGGTTAAATTTTGCCAAGAAAGATTTTCTTCGACTCGCTGGAGTGCCCGGTAAATACATTATTCGAGACTTAGCGATCAAACAATCGATAATACTAGATCCCTTGGAGGTTTACCAAAGAAAAAGAACTGTATTTCTTAAAGGACTGTCTACAGTTGAATCTATACCTTGCGTTTTACGCTTTGTTTACGAAGCCAAGACGAAAGGAATACCCGTAGCTGTTGCGTCAGGTAGCTCTCGGGCACAAGTCGAAAAAGGTTGGTTAAATTTTGTTTGAGAAATTGTTTGTCGTTCAATTTTGATATTCTACAAAACTTACTTGAATGTAAGCTTAGAAACTTACTTTATGAACCCGTTATAAGCCTTTAACCTCGGTGGACGATGAGTTACGTTGACACGTAGTTACGTGCCGTGTTGAACGTGCCAGATCGGAGTCGGAAGAAAAAACATGTAAATCAATAAAGAAAGATACTCAATCAAATTTATAAAGACTGTATAAATAAAAACAGAAACTTATTTTACGTTTTGTAAACAAGAAAGGACGATCCGCGTGCTTTTAAAATTCTGGCTTACAAGTGAACTATTTGGGCTAACCCGTGGTCTTACCCTCAGCTGAAACATAGGAAGCCCAACCCCTTAAAAGAGTTTTTTTTCTTACAGCCCTTGCAGCAGCTGGTGTTCGTCATTTATTTGATGTTGTTGTTGGTAATGAGGACTATACCAACCCCAAGCCCTCCCCTGATGCATTTCTGACTGCGGCATGTAAACTAGGAGTGGACCCAGAAGACTGTTGGGGATTTGAAGACGCGTAAGTGTGCTATATAACAAAGATTTCTCAAATAATTTAAGGGTCTATTCAATAGAATTTTTATATGGTTGGTGACTAAGATTATTTTTTGAATTATTTTCATTTCATTTTTATCAGATTTTTAAACTTTAGTTTTAATCAATACTTGTTGACTAATTTGGTATCTTATTTTTGCATTACAGAGATATTGGTCTGGAGGCAATAAAAGCCGCTGGACTGGCCAAGTCATTTGACGTTAGAAATTTTAAAGGTTACCCACAGACCCTGCAATCAATCAGTTAATATATACCACATACTCACAGTAAAACTGAGTATATATCAAGCTGTCATTTGAAGCAAAGCTGGTTCAATGTTCCCAAAGAGCCTGTCAAAAAACATCAGAGCCAATTGAGCTAGATCATATGGCTTTCAACATTGGACCAATCACATCAGTCATACTTCTGCTTACTTCGCAAAGGTTTACAATTTGCTGGTTTGGAAGCTGCTAGCTAAACTGTGGGGATTTCCAATATTTCTCTCACTTGGTAATGCTATCAAGAAGATTTGGGATTATGGAAGTTCCAACTTTTTTTCTTCTGAATTCTGTTCTCCATGTCAGATTTGGATTTTGAAATGATTCCAAGTCCTTATCTTGGTTTAATCCTGCTACGTGAGTGAGTGCTTGCTTGGCTGGGACTCAACATTCTTCAAGAGGTCATTGTAAATCTCCCAATGTTAAACATGCTGATAACTGGGAGATTTAGACACATTAATTCCTAAAAGGTTTAGACAAATCCCTTGGCCAGAACTGTCAACATATCTTTAAAATGGGTTTAAATCAGTCTTAATTCAGAATCACAGGAATAACATGAAAAGTACTTAGCTAAGCTAGTAGAAGCTAAGGATTACAGAATTATAAATAAATGTAAAATTCCTAAAGCAATTCAAATGAATGCTTTTTTAACAAATTAATTCAATTGGTTGTAATACATTACGGGTAATGATACGTTTATAGCAGAATAGGTCATTTTATCAAATATTTAGTCATTTGAAAGAGTCAAGCACACATATTTTTTATTGTAAGTACACTTTATTTATTTATCTCATGCATCATTACAATTTCAGAAGACACAAAAAAGTAAGTTAAAAATTAAAAGCATATTGAAAAATGGCCCAGTTGTTTTGTGATTGTCTTGGAATATTATTAGAAATTATGACTGGATATTTTAAAAGCTAATATACAGACCCCTTGCATTGACTTCCTGGAGGATTATTGTTGTGGGGACAAAACAATAGGCCAATTTTTTTCATGCAAAAAAAATCCATTGTTTTGTCCCAGGCCTCAGTGCAAGGGGTCTATTGTAAGTTGACCACGAAATTTCTCTTTTAAAATTATTTTAACCTTTCACTAAGATTATTTCAAACCTAGTTTTGAAACACGTCATAAATTGATAGATTTACTACAAAGATTTAGAATCTTAACACCACTTAAAAATAACAAGGTTAAAACAGTGTCATTATTTCTTTAGCCTAGATTTTCTCTAGAAATAACAGCTCATGAAAAACCTATTACTCTTTAATGAAGGAGAATATGTTAAGTATTAGCTTTGAACTATGTTTTGTTCTCCAGAAAAATCTACTTATTGGTTGTAAGTTTTGACACCAACATTTTTAAAATGCTTATTTGGCAGCCTTGTTACTGGACCTCAAAATACTTTGTTAAAATACTTTAATTTTGCTGTACTTTATGCATGTAGAGTAGCTGAAATCATGGTTTTCCTTATTTTTAGTCTATCTTTTCTGCTGCCTTCTCAGAATGCTTCTCTGCTGCCTTTTCTTCTTTAGACTTCCCAGGAGATTTCTTCTTGCTGAAAGTCTCCTTCAAGGCATCCTTAAAACTTCTGCTTTTCTTGACTTTCTTTCTCTTCTTTGAGCCATGTCCTGAGTCTCCTTCTGGAGAAAGAAGCTTGTCATCAGCTTTCTTCGCTTCATCAGCCTTTTCTTTAGCCTCCTCTTCTGCCTTTGTCTCAATAGTTGTTACTACTGTTGTCACCTAAAACAAAGAGTTTAAATGATTATGTACTTATTGACAGATTGGGAGGGCCATACAGGAAAATATTTGGCTCGAGGTAAAGCCATACGTTTCCCAAAGGTTTTTCATATGATAATATTAGTTATCTTTAGCACTGTATGAAAATATGGAGGCCAATTTTAATAACTATTGTTCTGGACTGACTAGCCTCTCATACAGGTGGGAAATATGCTTTTGTGTTTTAGTGTGAAAACATTGCTTGCTGGACAGTCCAAAACCATAGTTATTCAATTTGATTGCCATTTATCAATTTGGTGTATGGACTGGTCAGTAAAGCGGGAGACATAAAGAGTGCAGTTGTTGGTTAAAAATCTGTGAAATATTGTGCGATCAATTTAAAGAGGTTTGACGGTTGCAAACGAAGAATAACAACAGAATTCAAAACTGAAGTTAATTACTCAAGTTATCAGATAAAGCTTACTGTTGTCTTTGTGGGCTCTTCTGTAGTCTCGACTACCTTGATTTCTT
Source organism: Actinia equina (assembly GCA_011057435.1). Taxonomy (NCBI): domain Eukaryota; kingdom Metazoa; phylum Cnidaria; class Anthozoa; order Actiniaria; family Actiniidae; genus Actinia; species Actinia equina. Next base: position 253,610 of record WHPX01000273.1, read on the forward strand.
CATCTGGTGCAGACTCTGATATAGCTTCCACTTTCACGCCAACAGATTCTTCAATTATCTCATTCTGAAATGAAGAACATTATTTTATCCATGAAGTTCTAGATGGTTTTTATCCTTACATAGGTACTCATCTCAAATTACTTCAATTTATTGGATAAGGTTTCTTTGTATAAAAAAAAGGCTTACAGTGGCTTAGTGAGAAGAGAGAACAATCCCTTCCCCCAAAGTTACTGAACCTGTGTTTATGGCAGGAAACTCAAAAGGGAAATGGTACATTGCCCCCCACCCAATGGCCAGACCTCACTAAACTCCTGATGCCTCAGTCTTACTGAAACCATCTTGACACCAATGTTGCAAAAGAAAAAAAGACAAAATAAAGATGCAGGGAATACATAAAAACTTGTATAAGAAAACAAGAATTACTCTTACCATTTCTTTTGCATCCTTGTCAGTTCTTTCTGGTTGTCTGTCCTTAGCAATCACAGTTTCAATGTTCGGGGACTCCAGATAAGGTTCTTTCTTGTATTCTGTTGACTTGATAGGCTCATTCAACCATTTTAGCTTGGTTCTGTAACCAAAATAGTTTTGATATCAAAACTTTCATAATATAATACATTTTTTATGGTTGGAACCAGATTTATATCAAACTCAAACCCAAGCTCTTAATTTTATTTCTTCAAGAAACAGACATTGACAGTGGTGGTCAAAATAATGTATGGTTCAAATAAACCACTCACAGCTACCATTTCTACCATTCTTCCAACTAGACCAGGTCAGTTTTCCTTTTTTTATCACCTCCATAGTATCTTTTACATTAACTGGAAGTGCATTTCAAATTGACCATGTGATGCCAATGCTGTACCACATGGACAAGTTTCTGAAGTGCAGTCAAGTTTTTATCTAACTTATCCGTGTGCTACAACATTGGCAGCACATGGTTGATTTGAAATACACTTACGGTTAACACAACAAATGTTTCGAAAACTATAAATAAATCATGACTGCCTCAGTCTGCTGGGAGGAGTAGTAATATTGAGTATGGAAGTAGAAAAGCTGTAGCAGATTTATTGAGGCCAGCTAGGGGGATTTAGTCTTTCCAACTTTTTGAGTATTTATCCAGTGAATAGGGCAAAGGAAGTTACCTGTTGTAAGCACGTCCTGTAGTATGTGCTCTTCTAACCGGGTTGCGGTCTCTGTCTTGTTGCTCATAACGGAAAGAGCTTGCTTTGGCTGGCGTCTTGGCCTTGGTGGGCTTGGTGGGGCTCGGTGGTTCCTCCCTCTTAAATACTTCAGTGCTGTACTCGTATCCAGTCTTGTGGCCCTGTTTTATTAAGAACAAACTCCTTTAAGCATGATTATGTCATCATAAGAGGGCCATATGCTAGATAATTCTTTGTGGTTATATAATACATCTTTACCCTTTTTAAAATATCAGCTTTTTTACTGTGGGGATTAAACTAAAAACTTGCCAAACAATAGGCTGATTTTTCACCAATCCACATGGGTTGTTTTGCAAAGCTAAAATGTTTAAGACTTTTAACTTCCGACACCATTTTGGAATGTTGAGCAAAATTAATGTGTCTTTTCCATGTGCTGGTTTGATGACATATTACAAATTCATTAGGAAAAACTACTATAGAAGGCAGCATGGTCGAGTGGTCATAGTGTCGGTCTCTTAATCCGGTGGTGCCGGATCCGAGTCCCGCTGTGGCCACTAGCTGAGACTGTATTTGTCTTGATCACTGATTAGTTCAAATCCAGTTTCTCGCCCATGCTTGTAAATAGCCAACTGGTTTGTCTCCTTGCCAGTTGGGATTCTTAAAACACTTTATGTTTCTTTGATTATTTCATTTCAGTTTATTAATTATTGGAGGGCCATAATGGAAACTACTGGGTCACCAGTAATGTATGTCACCCTCATTAAATAAAGTCAATTTATGGTAGAGCATCGGTAGTACAATTCCGAAGGTTGTGGGTTCGAATCCCAGCGAGGCCGGAAATTAATTTTTCCGAATTTAATTCCAAGGGCTTTTGCCCGGAATAACCTCGTTCCCAAGCACTACAACTTACCTATATCTTAATATCATTCTTCAATTTATTTATTTTATTTTTTATATACTGGTATATACCGTAACATTAATGTTTTGCATACCTTGCCATCAAGCATTCGCATCCAGGCAGCAAACAGAATGCTTGAATAGCTCTGTTTGTTCTGGTTGGTGTCATCAGCTTCATGTAGAGACAGGTATACCTTCTTCCTGACATCTTTATCAATGTGGACCAGATTTTCCACACCAGCTCTCATTGCATTGATCTAAAATTAAAATGAAAAATAATAAAATAACTGTCATAAATCTTGCAATCTGATTGGTTAGGGGCACATGCTTTATGAGAGCACAATTTCTATTTTGACATTTGTATCCAAAATAGCAACTACTGTCATTTTGTATGCTATGAAAGAAAGGAAAAACCTTGCTTACTGTGCTGTATGCAGTTAAGGAAACTGAAAAGTGTTGAGAAGCACTCTACTTCAAGTCATGCTTCTCCTAACCATATACCTCCTCAGTGTGGGGGTAATGTTTTCCCATTTCAGACCATGTGTCATTCCATTGAGAATAATATTCTTTGTCTTAGTCGTATCCATATTCATGTGTCTTCTCATGCACAATTACTAAACAAAGAAATAATACTCAAGGGAATGAGACACATGGTCTGAAATGGAAAAGCATTATGCCAAGCCAAGGAGGTATATTCTTGGTGTTGTGCCAACCTGTCCACAGTATAATCATTGCCATACCTGATACTGACAAGCTTGATTCAGCAAGTGAGCAACATACACCATCTCCTCTATTGACTTGCCAATACAAATAGCACCAACATTCCTCAGGAACAAAACCTGTTGATTGAATTCAAATGAACACAAACATGAATAAATTGCCTCCAGTATTTTCTGTACACTGCATTTACATACTCTGTTGTAGTAGAGAGGAATAGAAGTCTCTTTTTATAGATATGTTATTGATACAAAATACTGCCGTTTTTAAAGAATTAATGAATAATACCATTTTGTATTTCATCATATACCACTTGGTGGGGTATTTTTCATTAATTCTAGGTCTTACATAAATAATAATGAATAAATAAGTAAGTAAATAAATGATTATCAGTGGCATTTCCACAAAGTGGCTCTTCACCCACTGACTTCCAAGAATGGTGGTAATTCTCATATTTCTAGTGTGTTACCTTGTCAACTTTTTCACACTTTCTGATCAGCTCCTCCTTGTCCTCTTTATCAAACCCCACTCCACTTAATGTATAGTATGTAGCCTCGCCAACCTATTATTGAACAAAAAGAAATTATTGAAATTAATGACATTGTTTGCATCTTGCAAAACTCACAATACAGCTAGACAAGAGTGCATTGTGATGGTGCCAATGCTGTATCCAAGGATACTCATAGAATGAGCAGTAACAAGCCTGAAAATTAGAGTTGATTGGACATTTGTCCCGTGAATTAGTAGTTTTTAAATTCACTGATGAACATTAGAGAAGCATAATACACTTACTGCAACAGCATCCTTTGAAATGGGAAGCAAACCACACTCCATTGCACTGACCTACAACAACAAAAAATCATTATGATATGAGAAACTTGTTTCACGACAGGGAGCACAGAGAGGGAGAGACTAAGTTAGTGGTCTTCAGTCTCCCGTTTTGTAGCTAATTTTTAATTCCTGATCAGCGATCAGTCCCCTTCCTCCTTTGAGGGTGCTCAGAAGTCCTTGTACAAGTTGTGATTGGTGAAAACATTGATAAGCGCACTAGGAGGCACAACTTACTGCTTTGACTGCCAATGATGTCAGGCACATCACACAGTTGACATCCTTTAAGGTCTCATAGATAATGCAGTGTACTTGATCACCAAGCTTGTTTGGCCCAAAGTTAGTGGTGCCAGATTCAACGGTATTGCCCTCAAGGTCCATTTTGATGAGACTTGCTGCCGTTATCTCATTGAAAAGCATTCCCACAGGAGAGGTCAGGTAGTAATAGTCATCTTCATGGGCTCTGGCCTAAGAAGGACAAAAAAAATTAAATAAATAAAAAAAGAAATTAATTTTAAAAATGTTTTAGAATTTTATTGTGCAGTCCCAAAAACTATCCATACCTTTTCCCCTCCTCACAGAGTAATTTGGAATTTTGAGAATCAAAATTACAGCTTTTATGGGAAAAAAATTGGAATTTCTGGAGGTGGAAGGTCTTTAATAAAAAATCCCTGTGGGGGGAGGGGAGATATGGAAAATTTCTGGAACTACCCATTTTGATAAAAATTAATCCAAACAAAAATAGGTGAAATAGAAATGGCTTAATTCCTGTCTGATCAAACTGTTAATAAAATGTTGTCTGGTTAGCTCAATACATTGTTCTCATTGGTTTCTTTTGTCTTGTTCTCAGTATATAAACACTCCTTTCTACCACCTCTTTCTCTTTTATTCTGAGGAATGACTAGCATCTGAAACGTCAGTAAGTTTTTTCATCCTTTCACAGTGTAAAATTTACCCTTTTATCATTACTCTTTCATTAGAAACACTGATGCAGCTCACACTAGTTTTTAGCTAGTTATCTCTTCTGATGTAAAAACATGTTGAATTATCAAAGATAACGACACAAGCATTAAAACAACAGATCAAATGGCTACATTGATGGGTAATAATAATGCACCCTCAATAATCATTTTGTGAAATAACAAGTTTGGGTCAGCCAGACAAAAATAAAAACAGCCTTTTCATCTAGGGGATTATGTCAGCCACCACCAATGTACTTCGTAAAAATGACAGATTTATTTAACAATCAATCAACTTTTAGTCATTTTTCCATTTATGTCTGTTGAATGAATGAATTACTAACACATTTGCATTGCACACAATTTATTTGCTTGTCAGTAGCTCTTATTAGATGTTTAAAAAGATTAATGTTTGAAGATATTTTATTAAAAATAGCTATAAAACCTTGAAGGCAAGACGCATTTTTTCCTTTTGTGTTAAATAATACTTTAAAGATAGACTAAACAAAATAGTATTTCCACAAAAGATTCTGGTGCATTAATTATTGATGGGCTTTTTCTTATTCCAAATTGCTAATCAATAAAAACTGCATCAGCTTTCAGTATAATGTATCAAATAAATTGCAGTATTTTCTGGCTTCATCACATTATATTTTAATATTGGCCCATATACACGTGCAGGCACACTTCTAAAACTATTTCAAAAATACTTTGAAATCATTTATAACTTAATTAATATAAATGTGTACAACATGCTTAATATAGCCAAACCTATGAATAGTTTGTCTTATGTTTACTTAGTCTACAGCTAAGCCACATGGACAACACGGAACAAAGAGTCAGTGAGGCTACAACAAAAAAAATTTGTAATTCTAAGCGATCCAAGAAAATGTTCACTGGAAGCAGAAAGCAGATCAGGTCATATCATATATTATTATCTATGGTGTACAGTGTATTTAATATACTACTATAAAACTACCATACTATGTTTGATTCTAAAACAAAACGAGCAAGTAAACTGAAGAAAGCTACTTACATGTTTGCTTTTAATCTTATGAATGCTAGTATATCCATAGATATATACTACAAAAGAATATGTAAGATAGCTATAGTAAAACACATGCGTTTTGGTCCTCCACTGAGCAAAATGATTAGGATAGGTCTCACTCTACTAACCTTCTACAAATGAAATATGATATTCATAATTAATATTTAGACCTTTCTCTAAGCTCTCTCTGACAGTCATTATCAAACATTTTATCTATTCGTTTCAGAGGCTTCTATAAAGCAATTTTAAGTCATAACTTTTTATGACTATAGCTGCAACCTTTGATAAAATTACTTTCTGAGCCCATGCACCAGGGATATCATCGTAGCTCTAAACTAAATGAGCTATTCAAGTTTTAACCAAAAATTACCCTGTAAACAGCTACCCAAAACCCCTTCAATACTGACTTTATTTATGCTATCTTTTATTCCTTCTGCCTCTAATTTCCAATAAAAAGTTAATCTTCGTTAAAATTAACACTCAAACAAAAACCAAGAGAACAATAGAATCCTTTGAGACCTGAAGTCTACAACATTTTCATTCAGCCAGAACTTTAATGCTGTTAATCGTGATACAAAATCCTGGTAGAATGAAAGGACACATATATACATATATATATATATTTATACCTCATGCAATCAGCTGTTTGATGCAAACACAAAATGATGTCTGCCTCAAAAGTATGCTATTAGTACAACCCTGTTTTAAACAGATGTTTGCTCTGATTTAGTTTTGAGATCAAAGCAGCAATGTTTTTTTTGGGGGGAAATATGAAGATAAAACCACACCAGTGTAGGAAGAAAACCTATATAGGGAAATGAATGTTGCAAAGAAATAACAGTTATCTAAGGAACCATCTATATTATAACCATAGATTATTCAAGTAGAACCTAGATGCCGATAACTATCGCCAAAAGAATTAATTATTCTATTTATCAGCGTTTTTTGGACGCCTCTAGTAAAGTGTGATTTATAAAAATAAATAAAAAATAAGTTCAATTTATCTTCAAGAAATGCGCAATAAATGAATGGCTGAGATTTCTGAACAAATATAAATTAAGTTAACTTACTGTACAGAGCACTTGATCATAGTCACAAGAAGCCCAGTTAAACTCTAGGGCCAAACGATAGACTGCAGCGATCTTACAACGAAGTAAGCGTTCTTCTTTGGTCAATTTGATCGTCTCCATGCCTCTTATGTCTGCTATGGGTGTAACTGGTACTCCTTGTGCTCCTCCAGCAATCCCTCCAGTTGGAATCAAAAAATCTTGATAAGTGCGGTAACTTTTGAGATTCGTAGTTTTATTCGTTATATCTACGTTCCCAACGACCTCTTCTAGCTCTTCTCGAAGAACTTCGTCTCCAAGAACGATGGAAACGCGCTGGCGAAGTTTTAGACCTCGGACATCACGAGTTATTTGATCAGGAGTATTGATCGCAGGTGAAAAGCCTTTCTCTGATGGCGGAGCGCTCCATCTCTTTGCTTTTGACTCGATCCTTCTTCCAGTACGACGTACTACTACTTGTTCAGACATGCTGGAAGAAACGCGAAGACCAAATTAGTGGGTTAGTTTTTATTCGAAGAAGATCATCCAAGAACTCGAGTATTTTTGTGGTCAGTGACGACAAAATTGTGAATTGTTCAAGAAACCTAATCTAGTAATCTAATAATAGCTTTGGATTTCCACGTTCACGAAGCAAATTCTTGAGTTCTACATCCAATAAAGTGTTAGTATGCTCACTTTTGAATCCAGAGCAAATCTTTTAAAGATGAAAAGACGCTTATAGATTAATTTTCGAGAGAAAAAGCGTGCAGAAAAGACTGGAACGGTCGCTTGGTAAAACAAAGTTCACCAAGCCAACCACGAGATATTTCTTTTCTCTTCTTACCTTTTGATCTCCTCGTAAGAGGCAGCCCTTCAATGGTGCAGGATTCAAGCAAACAAGAAGAGAAGGGTTGTGGTCATTCTATGGAAAAAGTCACCCAAGCTTGAAGGATAGGAGAGCATCAACGCGCGCGCCTGTAATACAAACGTGAAGCTCAACAAACAATGCAGACGACCTTTGCAGATGCAAATGAGGGGCCCCGACAACCAGACCACCCCCCCAATCATGCTAAACACTAGACGCTCATTTGCATTAGAAGTAAAGAACACATTTAGTTCTAGACCTGTTGTTGCAAGTTTGAAAAGAGTCAACTGTCGCCAATGGAAAATACTCGAAATGGTTGTTTTTGATTTTGTTCAGCTGCACTTATAACTTTTGATTTTCTTGACTTTTGCTCCAATATTACACAGGAAGCCCGCAAAGGCTAATGATAAATCCGTCCATCGATTAAGGAGGAACTTGTTTGTGGTTTGTCTCCTGAATGCTTTAGTTTTCAGAAATATTGAATTTGAGAAAAGTTCTATCACTACTTTAGATTAGCCTCAAATAAAAGGCAAATTCCTTTTAATTTTTTTAAACGGTCCGTTAAAAATTATCATGCATAAAGTAAAAGACAAAGCCAAACACTGAAAGAAGCCATTCTAGATTTATTTATTCTTGAGACAAAATACTTTTTGAATTGTAATCCTATCTTAACAATGTATTATTTTGTTTTACAGATAAGAAAAAAGTTATTTTTGTTTGTTTCCTGAGACTGTGGGTTGAGTTGTCTCTTTGTGGACGTGTGACCCGTGCCTTTCAATCTCAGTCGGGGGTACAGGAAATAGCAACTTAAATTTTATAAACAGTCACATTTGATGCTTATCACGTTTTTCCCCTTTTTCTGGAATCATCCCCATAGTAACACTAACCTGCCAAGCTGGAATGACAATGCTCCACTCGACATTTTCGGCAGCAATATAAACGACAGCTTTCCGAAGCCGAATCCCGAAGAAATCACGGAAATTTAGCGAGGGACGAAATAATCCAATGACAAATGGTTCGCGGAAGCAGAATTAATCAACCCTGAGAATTTTGATATGCGTTGAATAATTTATGATATTCGAACTGTCTATTTTTCACTTTCTGCCGACCAACAAGAGTGAATGTTTCACAAGGGTTAGATATTTCCAAATCTTCCACGACTCATACTGTTTCTGTTTTTTTTAGCATTCGTAAATCGGTTGTTTTGAATGGTGGAATCATAAATATAGGTCGACTGCCTATGTGTAGAATAATTAATATAGATATGCTTATACGCTGTGTGGTTATTTATGTGGCCTTTACATGTCATCCTGTCGCCTGATCTCTGTTCTCCGGGTCTTGGTTGATGAATAGAAAAACAGTAAACTGCTGCAAACGCCAAGGAACTCAGTGAAGAGCCGAAGGTAAGCCATCATTTTTAGTTTCACTTGACTATTATCCTAGCTACCCGGCTAACGAAACGGAATGCACACTGAAAGAATTAATTATGATCAGATCGTCAGGTCATGAATCGAATTATTGTATTTTTGTCTTTATGAATCCAAAGATTTTTTTTACAGTGTAAGTATTTTCTTCGTTTCAATAAATTATTCAGATAATTGATACAATTTCCGAATTTGGTTTCTCATTCCTCTTTAAAGTTGTCAATCCAGAAATAGAGAAAGCGTTCCTCTAGAAACAAGCTGTTGTTTTGCAGAAATGTGGTAAAATTTTAAGTTAGAAGAAGAAAGGAAACGATTCTATCATGTTACAGTGAAAAATATTGCTATTTTTGATATCGTACAAATAAGTAGGGCGATATTTTGTATTTTTAATTTGTGTTTATCTAATGTTTATCATAATCTCAGATCCTTACTCCATATACGTGTTAGTTAGTGAACGACTGGATATCGATCAACACGCCAATCAATCTTTATTTGTACTTTGTAATTTTTGGCAAGCCAGTACACCCTATTAAATGAGATATTTTAATTAGATTATTCCAATAATTTCCCATGGCTTATCAAATGCCATTCCCTTAAGTATTGTTTTTAGTTTTCCAGTGTTGATTGACTGTATACACTTATTTCAAGTTAGGTCACCTGAAACTCTACAAGGCTGAGACCGATAAGGATTATGGGTAGATACATTTTACATGCTTCAACCGCTTGATAACTTTTGATGAACTTGAGATCTTTTGCCAGTAACAAGTTTGTGTCAAAAGCTTTTTTTGTTGTATATACAATTTTTCCCATGATTCTCAGCGATCACAGCTTTCGAGGTTTTTGTTGACTAACTTTATTAAAACAGGTATATGCATTTTGGATATATTATAATGATTTCATTTAACCCTGCTAATGTGTAGACTACATGCTAATTGCCTAGAGACTAAGGAAGTAGTTTTCTAATGAAATTACATGGTTTTTAGCTCTGGCATTCCAAGGCAGGGGTAAATTTGAGTAGCTGTTAATGTTAATCTTATTTAAGAGTATTTAGATAAAGAGTTGGTAGCAAATTTAGGATGTTTTCAAGGGACTTAGATTGGTTGGTATCTGAAAAATAAGCCAGTGTATATCTTCCTCTATAGATTTTACATTACTTTTTATTCTTATCTTTAAAATACCATGTGTTAAGCTAGTCACTTCTTCTGAATCTGCCCTTGTTTGTATCTTAGGCTGCGTTCATAATGTATGTCAGAGGGGGGAGAGGGGGGAGTGGGGGGAGGGGGCAGGTGAAATCTTTAAATGACAAAAAGATTCTTAAGACCTCCCCCTTGAAGTCCTTCAAAAAATAACTATCCCCCAGGCAATCTCTTGTAGCTTCTTCTAAAAATTTTGCATTCCCCCCTCTCAATTCTGTGAAAAAAATTTTTCAAGCCCCCCTAAATTTCACCTGACCCCCCTCTGCAGCCTTAGAGTATATTTTTGAGTATATTTTTATTTTTAGATGTCAACATTACCAGGATCTGTTGGATGGCCCATCACAGGAGACAAGACAATAGAATTTGCCAAGAACCCAAATGAATTTGTCCAAAGTAGAATAAATAGCTATGGAAGTAGAGTCTTTCAGACTAGGGCTTTGAATAGACCCCATGTGTTTGTTGCTTCAAGTCAGGGAGTCAAAGAGATCTTTCAAGGTACGATCTTGTTGTTTAGGGCTTAAACTATTGGCCAGTCACTCACCAGTCATGAATCACAATTTTAATTTGAGTGCCTCATTATTTGGCTCAACCTAACTGGTCAAAATGACTGGCAAGGCAAAGATGTGACTGGACAAGTTCCAAATCTTTTTTTTTTTGCCCTGTTTTATATATTTCCATGTATTTTGGGAATTGAATTTTCAAAGGAACAGCAGGCCTAAGGGCCACTGCACGCAGAGGGGTGTGTTTTAGAGGCGGACACTGTATGATGACAGGTGTTATTATTTTTTAGCCCTGTTCTACATATGTACATTTATTTTGGGAAATATTGAATTTTCAAATGAACCACTGGAAGTTTAAGGACAACTGCAAAGGGGTGTGTTATAGAGCACTTGTTGAGGAATTTTCATAACAAAGTAGGACTCCTTCGATAATTTGGGCTGGAATTTCATAGGGCTATTAAGGGTGGGAAATAATATTTTTAAGTCTTGATAACATTGCATTCATTATTTTTAGATCAAGCACATGCCTTAGATATGGGTTACAAGGATTTTGGTTACATGTATAGTTTGTATGGTGATCTTGTGATATTCAATACTGACGACGAAGCTGTCCGACTGCGAAAGGTCCTTTGTTCTTGTTTCAAGCCAGAGAACATGGCTAAGCACTTGTGTGAGGTAGACATGATATGTAGTAGACTTCTTGATAGTCTGCATGAAGAGCCTGTGCCATTGTATAGGACATTGAAGTTGTTGACAACCGAGATTTCACTCACTCTCTTCTTGGGGTTGGATTTTGAATCAGAGAGTCACGAAGCTGAGGATATTATTGACTTGACAATTGCTCATTGGCGTGGTAAGTTCTTGATTCCCAGCAAATGTAAAGGTGCTGACACATGGTGCAACATTGCATGCAGTATGTGTCTACCCAAGACTTGTTGCACACAACATTGCATGTAACAAATCTGAAGTTGAATTGTGCTCTACTCTTGCAACATTGCACACAACAAACTTCATCATGTAAACATGGCTATAACATTACCTGTAACATTTTGAAATTTCCAGCCAATCATCTTGCACAGAATTTATAACTTCTGACCATACATATTAACAGGCTGACACAGTGATGTTGCTGGATTTTGTTGCAATGTGTGTCACCCCAATTCAAATTTGTTGTCTAACATCCTTAAGGGAATTAAGGGTAACATACATGTACTATAGCAGTACACAACTCACATTTTGGGAATGGGTTATCTAGTATCTTTGTGTAGTTGTGTGTACTTCTGGATACAGTTCAAGAGTCCAGTCCAGATGACTTTTCGTTTTTTGGTACTTTACAGGGCTTATTTCCATACCACTGAGTATCAACATTTATGGCCAGAAGTCTGGCTATAATAAAGCAATGGCCGCCAAGGTGGGTAATTCACTCAAGTTAACCATCATTCTACACACCATGCATCAGCTAATAGTGGTCCTGAACGAATGACAAGTTCTTGAAATTGTATAATATCAGGGGTGCATCCAGGTGCATCCAGGGTGCATCCATCCAATAATTTTTGCTTAAATTTCTCAGTGTTATCCTCAGTAAGGCACCCTCCCCCCTTTTTCTTGCATTCCTGGTAAAACCTTCATAATAATCAGTCTCCATCTAAAATGCCTTGATCTGCTACTGAATATTTAATCATTTTTACAGAAAAGACTATTGGAGATCATCACGAAGAAAGTAGGAAGCAGTAATCTATCTGAAGGGTAAGAAAAACGTTCGCTATTTCCTAACGTATTGAGCCCAAGCTATGTGTGTCACCATTTATTTTGGAAGAGGGTTTAAGATAACTTAAATTCTCCCAAAAACTCGTCACAAACGTTATCAATGGACAAACAAACCTGCCATGGAAGAAAGGTAAATTTTATTGAAGTATTTCCATTGAATTACGGTGTTTAAAAAATCTCCATACATTGCCTTATAGATGTAACACACGTAGCTTGGGTTACCTGTGCTTATCCTTATTAATTTATAGCTAATAATCATTTGCTGCCTTTTCAATTGTAGGTCAGTCTTTCAGATTTTGAAAGAAGCTGAGTTTGAGTCAACAAAAGAATTGACCAATCACCTGCTTTTGTTTGTATCAGCATTAGTACCCAAGGCCCTTGCGTCTTTATTGGTGTCTTTCTGTTTAGAGCTTTCAAAATCTCACAATGTAAGTATCAGGTGTCATAACTGGAAATAAGTACCGTAATTCGTGATTTTTTGTATGTGGAAGCCAAGGCAGACTTAGAAACCCCTACCAGTTTCTGCCGAACTTTAATAATCTGACAAGAATTAAGTTTAACATATTGTTAAATATCATTACATGAGGTACCGTATTAAATTGAAGGTACAAGTGCATACCATGCATCCGTGAAAACGTTAACTGACAAGATGGTACAGATTTGCACAAAGTTTTGTAGGTCTACCCTCTACTGAGGTCTACTGAACTTACTAATTTGTTCACATTTATGCAATTTCTTACGACGTTTTTCACGGATATATGGTATTCACTCTACCTCTTATGCTATAAAATAACTCTTATAAATCTCACCTTCTGATTGGTTGGAGGCGCGTTTCTTACGACAGCATACAGCATGTGCGCACACTTTCTATCTCCAAAGTAATGGTTATTTTAATTTGTAAAAACCTGCTTGCTTTGTTGCGTGCAGTTTTTCTCCTGTTGTTCCAATCTCCGCGTGCTTTATAGATGCACAAACCACATTCGCGCGTTTTATTATTTAATTTTCTTCAGTAAATGATGTCTTGTTGGAGGGAACTAATGGGCAAAATAGTGCACGCAACTTTCTACTTTAAAATCTGAGATAGTTGATTTGCTCTCATCATTGTTTCGCTTTTTATAGTTGGAAAGACGTCAGAAGGCTACTACTGATGACAACTATCTCGATGATGTGCTGCTTGAGGTCACGAGACTTTGGCCACCATTTCTTGGTGGAAGAAGAAAAGCCAAAAAGGTGAGTCTACATGCTTTACCATGTCGTGGCATTTCTTAAAGACATTCCATATGAAATGCTTCACTGCCGTTAATGGTGGATGGTGCCATGATATGTGCGCGTTGAGTTTTGACAAGTCAGTCACAGTCGTGACGTGTCGTCACCGTAACGGTGCTGTGTCCTAGCTTTTTGAATGGAATAACAATGTCTCCGCGCGCTGTGATTGGTTTAAAAGGCATAGCGCGCGAACTCGTCCTCGCGACGACGTAGGTTTTGGCGGGCTTTGACTTTCAAGGTGTTTACATGGCACTACATAGGCACGTACCCTTGAAAACTTTGTGCCATTACATATTTTGAGAAGCGCCTTAAGAGGAGTTTGTGGCGCTAGATCTAGAGGCTAGTGGTACCGGTGTTTTTGATGTTGCACGGTAGAGTTGATGGTATAAATGATGATCGTTACATTGTCCTTTCTCAATCTTTCAGGAAGTAATAATCGATGGCTACAGAATACCGGAAGGGTACTACGTAGCGTACCTGACACGAGCTGCTAACTGCGATCCTAAAGTCTTTCCTGAACCTTGTCAATTTAACCCTGAACGATGGCAAACATGGTAAGCACTTTCTTCCTTCACTAGAAGATGCTCTTCTGAGACATTTAGGTGACGATGGGGGGAGGGGAGGGGGTAAGGCTTACAGACAGATTTTTTATTTGCATCAGCTATGTCCAAATACTAAATTATGACATTAAAATAACATCTAAAATCTAATCTGTAGCCTTGAGGTTTAATTATGCTATAACTAAGTTACAGAAGAGGATGATATGTCTTTTCGAGTCTCCCCCACCCCCACCCCCCCCCAAATAAACAAACAAATCAAAACCAGGCAACACCTGTGTAATGAAGCGCGCAGGTATAATTTCACGACTTGCTGAATGGACCATCACATTTTTCATGCAATTTGTAGAAGTTTTAATCTAATTTAATTGTTTTCAAGCAATCAAAAGGATCGAGATTTGGTGTGGACGTTCGGTTCTGGTCCAAGAGTGTGTGTTGGGCATTCATTCATCCATAGTATTATTAAAGTAAGTAAGAGAAGAAAAGTGCTTACTTTGTAAACTGAGTCGTACACAAACGATAATGCTTTATTGGTTATCCAGATAGATTTATGGTTTGCAATAGAGGTTACGCTTTTGCCCCATGTTGAATGGCAGGAAACTGACAATACAGTCGTTTTGCATAAGAAAGAATTCAATTCCCAAGAGCAAAGGGTTTTTATTGTTCAGCCATCTAACCACAGGCAGCCCAAGTTGGATTATGGGCGTGGGCACGGCCTTATAGTGCACAGCCTTATAGTGCACAGCCTCGATTGGAAAATGCAACCAACCAAATGTAATTCGATTAGCCCAACGCTTTTCCACCTATTTACCTTCGATCCTATTATTCATTACAGTTAATAGCAAAGTTTCTACTCCATCGTTACGAATGGTCGCTGCCCCAGGGACAAGATCTAAAGTACAAATGGCTACCGGTGTCAAGACCCAAGGCTGACGTCCATGCCGTGTTTACTCGTAAGCCTGATAGCTCGTATTGAAATAAGAAATTAATCTTATACAATCATCCTTATTTTTATCAACACGAAAAGAGAACTATGAGCTGGGATCCCTCAGTTCACCCCTCTCCAGGGGTGTATACCGGATTTCAAAAAGAGGTGGGGGAGCTAGGAGACTAGACATCGAGCTCAACAAATCATAAGCCCAAGAAGAGGAGTCATAAGCCCTCTTCTTTACCTGGACTCTAGCTGTGAGGGCTTGGGGAAGAGCCGTTCAACTGACCCACGCCTAGTAATCTAGACGAATTCTGGTATGCGAATCGAGTCTGTTAGATGTGTTCAGTGTTCTCTTCTACGCTACGAGGGCTTTTTGACGGATCCTCCGTCCATAAGAATTAACAATTCTAGATTCTAATTCGATCTTTACCCTTGTTTTATCTTTCGCGCACAATCAACAGGACTATTTAATATATACAATAGACAGCTCTATACGATATGGATTTTTCTAAATTATATTTTATTGAAGTTTTCATACAATAAAGAACGATAATTGGTAAACTGTCTAATAACCCTATATATATAACCCCTAAAACTCAACAGTATTTACAATGTACTTAAAAAGTACAACTAATAATCCAAAAATGAAAGAACTCAGTTTGTTACACAGGATTTAAAGTTAAACTAAAACTTGTGTGCAGGGGCATTTGCAAGACACGAGTTTCACGAGAACTTGTCTTCGGATCTTGGGACACAGTTGTAGTTTTACCGAGCATAAAAGTAGTGCACGTTCTACCTCTTTTAGTGTGACTGTTTTGTCATGTAAGTTGTACAAAATGGTGAGCATCTTACACGGTGCAGGGGCTTGTCTCACAAAGCCCCAGTACGATACGAGTTTTAGCTTTAACGGTTTACAACGTCATTAGGACTAAAGAAGATTAAGACTACCCGACTCAGATGTCAAACGAAACAATACAAGGCCACCTGTTTTTAAAATCATCTCTGTATAAGCACTATTATCTAAATTGGGCTTCCTGTGGTTCTGTTTCTTCGCAATAGTTCAGACAAAATGGCGGCTTCTACGTCAGTCATGACAACTAGCAATTCGTTGACATATTCTTTTGAACCAATTAGAGTCGACTTTAAAACCGGGCGTTTATGATAAGAAGGGACTCGAGGCTTCTTCATCATCAATAGTCATCATAATTATATATTAAATCTAAGTATTACAATTATTTTACGTTTAGTAAATTATTCAAATTTATACTCATTTTCAAAAAGCATAAATACCTATAAATCTTAATTTTATTCGATGCCTTTTTTTACACCCTCAAAATCTATGGGTGCAAGTTATTTTTATGGATCATATAAATATCAAATTTAATTCACAAACAATGTCTAATAAAACATATTTCGAGATGTTATGCGAAATGAGACGTATTTTTGATGACCTAATAGTCCCCTTTACAGCTCGGTAATCACGTGCTGATTAATTCACTAAGAGCAAATGAATGACCATTTTGATTCCCATGGGTGAAACTACTGGAGAGCAAACACACTACAACCTGTTTCGAGAGATCGTAATAAAACTGCATTTCGTAACACACTGGTTACACATCGTTTCATTCAGTTCTTTTCAAGTAGCTAAAAAGAGTCGCCAATTTAAAATAAAAACAAAAACTTTTGCTCTCCAGAACAGACACGCGACCGTTAACTGCAAAGAGTATTCTAGGAATTATGTACAGAACTGTCATGTGGTTAGTGATGAAAAACAATTCGATATCTAGTGATTCCCCAAAATATAAATGTGGATTAACGAAAGATCCCATGCCAAGGGATAAATATTTTGATAAAATCAATATATATATATATTATGAAAAGTTCAAAGAGTAACAAAAAATATTTTTTCCACTATTGACCTTATATTCGGGCATAAATTTTTTCTTCTAAATTTCAAAGAAAGAATTGTAACAAAATTGTCTCGCTCTGAACTGAATGAATCCGAGTTGATTCAGCCCCACAATTCTTTGCGAGACGCGTTCGTTACCTTGCTCATTATTTGAATTTTGAAAGAGGAAAAGAAATGCTTATGATAGGTGAACAAAAAGTTGTAAAAAAATACTTTGGGACTTGAAAAAAGCGATTCTTGTTACTTAACACCAACTTGAAAAATTTCAAACAAATGAAGATAAACGATATATTTTTGATGTTGTACTACTCTAAGCAATGATCCTACTAATGGCCGGAAGACATTCTAATTTTTAAAAACTTACAGGAAGATCAACGACAACTCTGGATTTGAGATCGTCTTCGTTAAATGAAACAATTTTTAACATGTATGTGGGGCTTTATGAATTTGGACTTTATTTCTTTCCAGTTATGTAGAACTACTGAGAGTTAGATAGACGTTTCGTGTTGTGTTAACGAGTTACCCATATGAGACGAGTTCAGTCCCGCGAATCGAGGAGTCAATTCCAGATTACCCTCCCCTCCTGGTAGGAATGGTCCATTTGAGGGGGTGGGGGACCGTCTGTCTGTGATTTCATCTCTTCTGCTGATGCCCGGCACGGGAGAGGTGAATTCGATGACGGAATTGGTGTGGGAGTTCTCGGCGGCTTCGCGCTCCTCGCGTCGCTTGATGATATACCACGAGATGAAATAGAAAAGAGTAGAAAGCACTGGGAAAAAATTGAGTAGAAGGATGAGAAAGTGAATAGAAACAGCATCTTCAGTCTAGGCCAATAATATGTGACCCTAAGGTGATCCCCCTCAAATGGGTGGCCATGAAAAACTGAAGAGTTGGCGTAGAAGCATTTGGTCTTAGGTATGAGAGGTTACATAAATCTTTTCAATTAAAGTCACAATTCACAAAAGACCATGGGCCTTTTCTAAGTTTGATACACAATATGCATTTTGGTCTAGCCTGGGTACCAACAACACGGCATAAGTCATCGCAAACTAAAGGTGTTTGCACTCAAGCTAGACCACAATACATCACGTTCGCTACCCAAGAAAAGATCTATCATATAATAGTGACTTACCATGGAAAAAGAGCCCGCAAGCAACGAGTAGGTAGCTCAGCAGTTCGTTATTATACTCAAGACAACTACCCCTCCTCCCACACGAGTTCTCCCAGAGAATACACGTCTTGTCTATGAATGTTCCGAACAATACTGGTCCAGGCACCGAACCGAATATACTGAGGAACAACCACTGTAGACCCAACGCGTATGTCCGCTGATTATCAGGAACGCACCTTCAATGGAAAGTACGATCAAGTAAGTACATTTTATAACTTTGATTCAAAAGACCAGTAAAAAGTAACACTGGGTGAGAGGTTGGATTGCCAAGTTGGAAAAAAAGGGAAGGAAGGAGAGAGGTGGAATGGATTGAGTGATTGGTTATCTCGTTTTGAGTTGAAAAATAATAATAATAAATAAGGGACAATCGATCGAGAGTGGAGGCTCCTAGATTCGTCAATTTTCTGTTGCTCAGAGTTAGCTTCAATATTCACGAGTCCCAGTAAATAGCATTGGAATTTGAAGTGTTTCTATAGTTCTTTGCTTTGTCGTTTATATTTGTGAATATTTTGATGCTAAAATTAGTCTAACCCTGGGTAACTGAACCTGAAATCCAGGCACGCTGCAGTATTATTATGTAGTCGGTCTCTGTAGATTACATAGGTGTAATCCTTACCTTAGGACCACTGTCTTGTTGGGTGTAGCATTCATGAAGTTGGCCACCAGAAGAACAAGTGCACCAAATAAGAATGGAATCAGATTTTTGCAGTCACGATCGCACACCCCCTTCTTTGCAAAGCCAAATGTTGTGCCCTCTGATGCTGGACTAATACAACGACACTGGTCAAACTCCTGAGGAACCAGGTGAAAGAAAATGTTAATCTATAAGTTATAAGAATGCCGGGGTGTCCATAACTCGTGTAATAGTCTCTAAATGGATATCTGATCTGACCGAATTTTGCCCAAGCGAACGCAAAGAGAGGAAAATTGTCTACAGCGTAAGCTTGTATCCACAATCGACTTTGTACTGGTGTCTACTGTCAAAGAGTGTTTATATCTACAGTATTGGATACCTGTAGTCGGTAGGTGTCTACATTGTCAGCATGTGTCCATATTCAGTGGGTGTCCACATTCAACTGCTACAGTCAGTTGGTGTCTGCTGTCAGTATGTCTACATTAGTGTCTGTCTGTAGTCGGTGGGTAACTACATTGTATTCGGTGAACGCTCTTGAAATGGGTGTCTAAAGTCAATGACTAGTGCCATCTGCAGTAGTTTGGTGTCATAGTCAGTGGATGTCTACAGTCAATGAGTAGTGTCTACAGTAATTAGTGGTGGTGTCTGCTGTTGTCCACAGCCAATAGGTGTGTACAGTCAATGAATATCTACAGTAAATAAGGTGTTTATAGTTGCTGGATGTGTCTGTAGTCAGTGATTGCCTCAGTAGGGTGTCAGTGGGTGTGTCCATCCGTGTATCTATAAACGCTTAAATAATTAGCTTTCCTACCTCTGTGCCTATTTTCTTCTGGCAACCAGCAAAGCAGGGTGAGAAATATGTTATCTTGTCGACACCGCACACAGGAAAGTAATCCGAGGGTGAACATTCACAATCAGAATTGCACCACGTGGTCATGTTACCCGGCATAGAACTGCAGCAAAGAGAACATTTCATAAGCAAATCTGTGTTTTTTTACTCATCTCCTGATCTTTTTTACTCGCTCGTTTGCTTTGAAGATGATCATGATCATTAAAACCATCTCCTTACCTTTCCTTTTTCCCTATTTCCCCTTTCATTGTTTTCATCTTTTATCCCTTCTTCTCCATTTCTTTTTCACGCTGTTTCTTTATTCCTTAGGAACATAGGAACTCTTCCCTTTTCCTTATCTTCCATTCCTTCTTTCTCTCCCATCCCATTCCTACTCTTTCCCCTTTACAAATAAGGCCCCAAGAAAAATGTTTCTTTTCCTTCTCTAGTGTCTCCTGCCACCGGGAAGGGGGGGGGGGGGGGGGGGGGGGGCAATAACCCAATTACTCTCAAAAACAAATACTTACAAGTTCCCTGGATAATCCCTGTTGATTCCAGCAATCAAACTCGTCTTACAGCCAGGTATAAGAAACGTTAGCACTCCCCAAGTACCAATGAATTGGAAAATGAAGCAGTACTTGGCGGCCTCGCGGCAAGATTTACGAAGGTCGATGCGCTTGATCAGATAACTACCCAGAAAGATACCGCCAGCAGTACCCGGGATAATTATCACGCCACTCAAAATACCTGGAAAAAGGATGCGATAAATATAAATAAGTCGATTGAATTTTGATTGTTGAAGACGATGCGAGCGATATACGATCTGAGTAAATACAACACAATTTTGCGCAAAAATGTTACACGGTCTACTGACCTATCATTTTTTTATTGGAGGGGGAGGGGGGAGGGAGTATTAATTGGTAACCCATACAATAAATCTGATCCCACCCCCCCCCCCCTCCGTTGTTGCACTAAAAAATGGCACCTCCCTTCAGTTATCCATTCTGTTTATCGTAAAAGTATAGTACGATTCAAATTTTGAGAGAATACAACTCACCAGCCGTAGATGATGGCTCCCCAAACTGCGACTGAATGAACTTTGATATGAACGGTCCCAGCCCGGTCGCTATCAGTGCAGTCGCACAGAGTGCCAAGGTGTTTGCAATAAAAGTCCAGTTGGTCAGTAAAGCTTTAGTTGCTGGAATGATGTCCTTGAGTTTGCCATTGATGCTGTCGTCGCGTGGTGGTAGAAGGCCTTCCTTGATTGCACGCGCTCTGCAGGGTATGACAGGAAAAAGTCAATAAATTTAGAAGTTGGGAATAGAACTCTTCAGAACTCTTCAGCTTAGGCGTAATGTCTTCCTATTTCATTCCACGTGTTATTCTCTAGAGTATCGTTTCTTTGTTTACCGGTTGTGCATGACAAGAAACATTATATAAATACGACTCCAACAAAGAATCTTATTCTCAAGAGAGTGACATGTGCATGGTCTGGAATAGGAAAACATTACGCCTAAGGTAAAGAAGCATCGAGAGGTAATGGACGAACGGAAAATTAAAGATTGGAATAAATTTATATTTTCATTACCTTCGTTCTCTTGCACCAGGCATTTCCCGTGGGTACCCTAGTAAGGCAATAGCCGACAGCAGTAGAAGCAGACCTCCAAAGAAATAGCCCAGCCACCATGCCCCGATCCAGCGGGGGTCTTCTGGTGTCATGTCTAATCCTGGAGGCTAAAACGAGAAGAATACATGGAAATTAGTCAAGAAATGATTGGATGGATAGTGTGGTAATATAGGTGGATGGATGGATGAATGAATGGATGGATGGCTGGACCGGGACAGACAAAAAGTTGGGTTAGTGGATGGCTGAAGGGATAAGAAGCATATGAATGAATGGAAGGGACCAGACAATTGGTTGGTTGAATGAATTAATAGATGGGTGGGAACGGGATAGCATATAAATGGAATGACGGGTAAGGTCTCTTTGCTACTCTCAACGACAATGAGAAAAGCTGATTAGTATGAGGAAGTGTTATCACGACCTTGCTTTACCTGAATCAAGTCCACCCATATATTCAAGAGTGATCCACCAGCTACATAGCCAATACCAGGTCCAAAGAACGTCGCTATGAACCAAGTCCCTAGGTACATCGGAGCATGTTTCGGGTCGACATTTTCGTCGATGTACGACGGCCCTAGAGTAAACAACGGTGTAGTTCCTGCACCTAGCAATAACTTAGCGCCAATAAACACAAATAAATACTTCCAGTCGGAATTTTGAAGTTTTTTACGGCATGCTTCTTCGATTTGTAGTACGGAAGTGGCGTTAGCCGTATGGCAAAGATCTGCGCCTGCTGTGCTTCTCTCGAACTCTAAAGGAACGTATTTGTCTATAAGAACATGGGGAAGTGCAAAGAGCAACGCTCCTAAGCTAGTGACAAAGGCACCGAAGCCTAGCCATCTTGCCTTGTGACTGTGACCACCATAGTAGCTGATGAAGATGATGAGAAATAAAGCAGAGACGTCGTTGGCTGCTACGATCATGCCGGTTTGTTTGCTGCTGAGTTTGAAGCGTTTTTCTAGTGCTGTGAGTCCCGCGGCGGTGAATCCATTGGCTGTCATGCCTGGATAGAAAATAGAGAGAGATAGATTTAGGAAAAAAAGAGAGATTAATAAAAAAACACCGACAAGACTTTTAGAATCATAACCAACCCTCCACTCAAATGTCAGTAAACCACGGAACTCTTAGCAACCAATCATTTAAAGTTTAACAGTCGACCACTGAAAGGTAAGAAACCGTCCAATGAACTGTGCATACTGACCACTTAAATTCCTACGACCGAACAAAGAACTGTAGTCACCGGGCACTTAAATTCCCACTAACGACCGATGAACTGTAGACACCGACCACTTAAATTCCTACGACCGACCGATGAACTGTAGACACCGACCAATGATCTGCCCCCACTATAACCAACCAATAAAGTGTAGGCACCGTCTAATGAATAATGCTTCGACCGCTCATTAAACTGTAAGCATCGACAACTAAAATGTCAACAACTGGCCACTGATCTGGCCAAGAATCGATTAAAACTTCCAGATTACCATCTTCACACTTCGGTACACAAACCACCGCATTCAGAGATAAACAAAACAGCAGTTAACAGCTTTAGGTTTAGCTGTTCTGACGTCAATGAATAGATAAACAATATTCTGTTATCTTTACCTTGCATGAACGAGTAGATTGTAAGGAACACTAGAAACCATTTTGGTGTGTTGAGCTTTTGAAGAAACTTGGGTTTGAATCCTCGCCATCCACACGTCAATTCCGGTTCTTCTTTCGGTTCATCATCGAAGTCCATTCTTCTAAAGGCTTTGCCTTTAACTACCAAATACAGCTACAAGTGCTTCCTCATGCCCCTTTGAAGAGATGTTATTGTGATGAGTCATAGACCGTATAAAATACAGACTTGGTTTTGAATAAACAACTTTTAAACTTATAGCGATTCAAATTAGCTAAAGCTAAAGGAATTTCTTAACTTTTGAACAGAAGCAAGCATGGGAACAAAAATAGTAGTATTACCATTAAAGTTAAAATTCACCTTGAAAGAGTGAAGTCAGTAAACCCGTGCAATAGATATTAGACTAATACACTTTAGTAGACCCTAATTCCATTGTTTTCTTTTGTGTCTTTTTGACTATTACACGTTGATTATAGTATTTTTTTTAATTTTTCCACGGTTGAAATGTTTCCGCTCTATCCCAGCAAGTGAAAGTTTTTTATACCAGTGCGGCTATGAATGGTCGTAAAAAAAGTTACTGAAGTGCTTTGAAAGTAAACAAGCGTTAAAATATGAGCCTTGAGTGCTTTGCGTTGACTCCTTCAAAGGCATAATTATATAAAATAACACTCGAAGACCTGCAGTTCAAAGCTTTTATCTTTAGTTAATTAATTAATTTAGATTTTTTTCTCTAGTTCACTTCAATATATCAATATCCCATTCTTTCGAGAATTTATGTCTCTCATCATTTTGGCTGTAGAATCGACACTAGCTAGTGGCAGTGAAAATACTTAAAAAACTTAAATATATTAAAACATGAGGTCTCGTTTTAGTCGGAAACTGAAATGAAAGGCGGCTTTGTTATACTCCATAAATATTTTAAACCCGCCTATAAGCCTACATAAAATTACATAAACTCTTAAAAGATAGAATATAACTTATAGTTCAAAGAAAGGGGACATTATACTAAAAATTAAGATTAATTTACGAACCGTTTCCAAGCACCTTCCAAGAGGACGTTTCAAAGTTCTGAGCGCATTTACAGCAAACATTGTTGATATTTCAAGGAAAATCTCAATGAAAGCTTTTAGTTATTGCAAATATATCGTCAAACGTTAAAGATAAGAGCGATAGGGCGATAAGAGCGAACGCGGAACTCTAGTCCATATGATAGTTTAAACTCCGTATAACGTTTGACAAACGATAATGGAAAAGTTCGTTCTGCATACATCCCAAAGTCCTTTGAAGTCGTTTCTTTAATGGCATTCTTGCCCACAAGGTCTAGCTTCTAAATGATATTATTAAAAAAATCCCCAAACTCACCCTTTTGACCGAGATCGAGCGGACCTGTGAGGACTCCGCGAGCGGTTTTTGCTCGAGGTGGACAATTGACGACGACGTCATTATCAGCGATCATGACGTCACTAGTGAAATAATTAAGGCAACGAAAGAAAAAGTTTTGAGAAATGATGCTAGTTTGTTATGACAGACGAGAAAATTTCTGATAAAAAAGAATAAGAGCAATGCGACGACATTTATTTTGCGCGCTTGTCTGATAGCAAAAATATCTTAAATATCTCTCGAGAAAATTAGGTTCAACTTCCTATTGCCGCAAAACGGAATTCCAACAGCATGGATTGTAGGCTTTTTATTGCCAAGAATGCCTTTTAAAAAATCAGTCGGCTTTAAAATGAAAGAAACTCATTTCGATTTTAGTTGCGCGCTATTTGTGTTAGTCGCACGATCTTCTCGTACGATTCAAAATTTATAGATCCGGGTTATAGATTCTCGGGATGTTTTAAAAGTTCTCACAATTGACTCGCCTATAAAGGCTTATTCACTTTCGAAGACTTTCAAAACATCACTCGTACCTATAAATTCCAAACTGTATTCAAGATCGATCGTGCGACTTCCTATATACTAATTCATCAAACCCGTTTTTCATGTTTCTGCACAAACGCGTTCAACGTGCTCTCAACATGACCTAAGCTTTACAGCACGATAAACAATTCGATCAAAAACAATTGCACCATCTATAATAACATGGTTTTAATCTTTTACGTGGAATCATAAAAAATAGCACTGAAACGGAGCGAAATTTGACATGAATTTTAATTCAAGGTGTTCTAATGAATCTCACAGTGACTTCCTCGAGATTTCTTCATTTCCGTTCGAGCTTGTAATGGAATTATCTTGAGCTATTATGGATTTCAATAACGTTGGGGAACAGTTGTTTTGAAACAGCAAGTCTGAAGCTAAGCACTAGATTCGTGTTGTACTAGCTAAAGAAAACATTATTCAAAATTTGGTTCACTATTAATCGATAGAAACGACAGCAAAAACGAACATTACGAAAACAAGCTTTTAAACCAATCATTAGTAAATGAAAATGTTGTCGTTTTTTAAATAGATATGGAAAGTAAGCCTGTCTAGGTGAAGATAAGATCCTATAAGCTCGAATAATATTACCTATGAATAGTTCACTATTAAACATATTATACTCTTAACAATAATATAGGAAAATGTCATAAACTTTTAACATTTTAAAATATTTTTTTGTTGCTGTTGCTATTTTTGGGTCGAGAAGATTTCCTTTTCCTAAACTGTCTACAAACATGCCAAGTAAATAGAGTGCATACTATACATCCATGAAAAAATAAACTAACAAAATAGTTGTACAAATTAGTGCAAAGTTTTGTAGGTCTACGGTCTACTGAGGCGGTCTACTGAGGCGGTCTACTGAGGCGGTCTACTGAACTTAATATTTTTTGCAAATTTCTGCAATTGTTTCGACGTTTTTCAGGGAAATATGATATGCACTTTATTGGGGGAAAATATATTGCTGATAATATTTTCGCGTGTATAATACTAAACCTTTTGAAAAAAGACGTCTCGAGAAATTATCTAACTATTCTAAGAAACTTTTTTAAATGCCTCATCTGAATATTGACGTCTTGGTTAAAACTTGGCGAATAGACTAAATATGCATTAGAATTAAGACAGAACTATACAGTAATAAACTATGTTCAATATCTTAAAAATAAATGTATCGTACATGTATAAAACATACTGAAATCTCCGCTAGAAATACTGGTTAGGAAATAAGCTTAAGCCCAACGGTTAGTTGAACAGAGGATTTCTACTGTAAATAATTAATGCTAAATACAAATCGAATCTTAGAGTGAAATACTTAATTCTTATAAACCTCTAGTTTTATAAAAGATTGTAGGGAAATTTCCAGCATATTTTGAACTAATGGGAACACGTTCTACTTAATTCTATTGTTCTAACTAAAGCTAATCTGTGAGAAAATTTAAAATGGTAGCAAAAATATTTTACCCGTAAAGCATCTTCCCTTGAAATTCTTTGGATTCAACGCGAATATAATATGCAGTTATTTGGAAGAACGTATTAGGAAAATTGACTTCGTATTAAAGAAAGTATGACGAGGTGTCGATGTAGCCGACAGGGCAAGAGTCGTGTAACGGAGTTCCTTTTCTAAAACGGTTTATACTATAACCCTACCTGTAACTAATAGATGTAGTCGACGTTCGTTCTCCAAAATTAATCCCTATTCATCATCGTTTGTTACGAAAGTATAGACTATTTTGCCTTTTTAGAAGAAATGCAGGACTTACGTACGGATCGATCGCGCGATTTTTCCACTCGAAATCACCGAGTGAGACGATTGTAGCTCCTGTGTTTTGGGACGAAAAGATTCAAAATACTGGCTTATCAATATTTAAAAAGTAGCTACCCAATAGAAAAGGATGGCTACCAAAGCACCTTTTCAATACAAAGGATATTCCCAAAACATTCCCTGCATTGAAGAAATAAAAGAAATAATTTCAGCACTGATGTGGTTCCGCGGTAGTAAAGCAAATTTTCAAATCCTTTATGGAAAGAGTTTTGAAGAAGCACTGAAATGATTTTCGATTTCAGTGGAACTCGAATTTTGAAGGTGCCTATCAGATTGCTGGCAAAAACGATCCAGGTATTTCAATAAAACCTAATTGCAAAGTGGGCTAAGCCTTCCTTACACTAAACAATACCGCTACTAGTTGTTGGCAATTTATAGAAAAACCCATTAATGATATTTAAACAGTGCAACATAATCGAGTTAAATCTGTCCGCTTTAATTTTTTTAAATAGCTTTAGTAATTTCCCTGAAACAAAAAGAATGAAATTATTTTTTGTCACAAAAACATACAAGTAGTTTTCAAAAATAATAATAGTCATGCTCTCTCAAAGAGAAACTCGAAAAGCTTGACTAAGAATCGTAAGATTAAATTTAAAATGCGATTATTTTTCATTTTCAAGGACCTCCTTAAAAGGAGGAAAACTCAGAAGCGTTGCTAAGGAACTTTTATAATTTGGTGAAAATTTTTATGGCATAACAGATCTCTGATCGAGGGTAGGGCAATCCACAATCAAATGTTTTTTCAAGTACGATGTCTCTAAAAGGCTAGAAAAATAAATATGTTGAGAGTTCGGAAAGTGCACACGAATGATAATTCTTCGAATTTTTAATACCAAAATAGGTTCTGGTGACTAATGAGACCACCTAAGTCAGAGTAATTCATTGACTTGTATCTTGCTTGTAACACAATATTAAAGATTGTTAAACAAGCGTTACTTGTAACCAGGAAGTAGAAGTTGGGAATCCTGATGGGATTGTGGGTATGGCCAAGGTCAGTAGATCCAACATCAAAAGACAGGTTTTTTAAATCCCACCTGGAGCTTGCAAATTTTTTTTCTTTCGTAGAAAAGTTTGCTTGAAAAACGTGATTTGTATCAATAAAGTTATTTCCTGCACTTTTCTTCATACAGATAGTTTTGTATATAAACTAAACCCATGCTTAAAGTCAAATCAATCATTTACCATTCTTAAATTTATAAATTAAAAGTCTTACATTTGGTTCAAGATAATGGGTACATAAATTAGTATCATTTAAAATCTTTATGCTCAGACTTTGAAAATCACAAAACCAGCTGTGAAAACATGCATTGATTATCATGAATTTATTAGAAGTTATTATTTTTTAACAAAAGAAATGGTCCAAGAAATATGTCATTGATGCCTGTGAGAGTGTGTTACTGATGAGAGATTTCTTCTTCAAAGCGCTGATCGAGACAACAGTCACAACAAGGAAATTGGGCAACCTTGCCATCAATCAGAGTATGTAAAAGATACCAAATAATTTATTTGATTGATGGTAGTCTATTGCCCAATTTCCCTGTAGCAACTGTTGTCTCAATCAGCATGTAACAATAAAAATGGTGGGAAATCTTAGACTTTACTATAGCGACACAACTTCACAAGCAACAGAATATGAACTCTCTTGCAACACGCAAGTTGTTTGAAGAAAACCACCATGATTGATAAATACGATCCATTATAATTTGGAAATTCCTAATTGCTCGACACTGATCCACTTCTAAGACAGCTCATATCCTATTTAATAAGCACCTTTCTAATGATTTTCAGTAAGTACAAGGCTAGGTACCTTTAATATTATCAAGAAGAGACTAAGTCAATGCATTTTTTGTGGCAATAACACTTCTTTGTTTTTTGTTGTTGTTGTTTAAGAACCAAGATCAAGCCATTGAAGTAGTCAAAAGTTAATATCTTCTTGTCACTCAAATGCAAATCTTAATTATCATGACAATCTTTCCTTTCAAATTATTTTTCCCAATTGTAACTAATCTTTGAATATTTTACTGAAGTAGCCAACAATTAGAGTAATCAAGCTTGCAAACAACTTAAACCTTTGATCTATCATTCCATTTTTTTCCTGTTTGTGTCTCAAAGTGAACTTTCCTAGAGTAGATATGTTTCTTAGTAATTTTTTAACCCAATTTTTATTTTCATTTTTTAAAATAAAAATTCTGGCACACGAAGTTGATGTCTGAGAACGTCAAAAGTCTAAGTTCTTTTAGTTAAAGTAGTTTTGATAAAATCTTTGTCAACCTGGAAGGAAAGTTGTGACTTTAAGTATGCACGCCGCATCAGATTTGACCTCTTTTTTCAAAAAGATAGTTTCATGTTCCAACATCACATGATTGACAAACGTTTCAGCTGATTAGATAATTTTTTTCCCACCCTTTCCTTCTAAGTCATCGCAATGTATGTCTAAAATTGTTGCTTCCATTTAAAAACAGATAAAAAGCCAAGAAAAATTAGAGCAGAATTTGATTAAAGTCAACAAAGGAAGACAAAGTTTGTTGGTGATGGCCGACAGGCAACATCATTTATTCGCGCCATGCAGGACAAAACCCTCAAACTTTTAAAGAGAGAAATAAACTATCTAATTTATACTATATTGGTGGGCGAATTCATCCATAAATATATATTTTTCGATCTACAGTTGAAGTAGATGATATGAGACAAGATGACGCTTTCTTTATGATCGTGAAGAGTCTCTCGAAGGTTTTCCAATTTAATAAAGCCCAAACAATTTATTTTCCTATGATACGACAACTATCAAGTACATACTATCACTTGTTAAGACATATCAAGAAGTAACATTATTTAGTAATACAGCTGGAAGCAAACTAGAAACTGGAAAAATAAATTCCTAACTTCGTTCTCGCAGCGGGGAATACTGCTATTAGCACGAAAAATGCTTGCTAACCCGGCAAGATTGGCGAAAGATATTGTGGGATTCGAACGGAGAATTTTAGTATTCACTAACAAATCATTGTTTTCAAGAAACGGAACAATAAACAAAGTTCAATGACAGTTAGGTTTACATTTTTTAGGGCATTTTTTCCAACACTAGATGTCAAAGAGAAACAAAATCAAATGGGTTTCCCTCTTACCTCGTTTCGTGCCACAAAACTAGCCTGATTTTTCCTTTTCTCTGCAATTGGGAATAAGTAAGAGATAATCTACGTTATTACTTAAGATTTGGAAGCAAATAAGGAGGTAAAGAAGGGATTTTTAAAGCTTACATCCCACACAGCGTTGCCCTGCGTATGTGTTTGCTGAATGAAGATATTTGTAAACTTGAGCCCGCGTAATATTGCAAGGCGGCTACCTCTACCACAATATCTCCGGAAATGAAATTTGCACCCGGAAGTCAAATTCAAATGTATCATAATTTATTTGGAAATTGTTAATAAAAAAACTAGAGCATCATTTTATATTCATGAGTCTCAAACATCCCCGGCCCCAGAGGCTGTAGTGTAGTCGTGTTTTGGCTTTCGTGCATCAATATTTCAACAGCCTGAGTGAATTTGAAAAAAATATCATTATGCTTTAATTTTTGTTTATCCTAGAATGTATTACAAAAGAATTCAATTTACTATTTTTCTCATTTAAGAAAAAGTTTAATTGCTATATGAATAAAAAAAGTTTTGCGCATAAATATGAAGTTTGCATCTTGGGTTCCCTATGGTTCGTGAAGGCACTCGGTCCCATTCCCTCGATAGAGTAAAACGCCATTTTGTGTGAATGGTTGTTTTCGTCTTGGTAAAAACTTCTCGCGAAAAGAGAAGAAAAAAGGAGAATTTTCCGTCAAATTATTCCACTATGACTGACATTAAAGCTTTGGAATACTCCACACTGAAAGTAAGTCTCAAAACTTAGATATTTGTTGCTTGAAAAGCGAAGATAAGCCAAAAAAAATACGTAGATGACTCTTGGCATCAAAATCCTTACTGGTTTTTTTTGTTGTAGTGGTTGTTGTTGGAAAAATTACCTAATTTCCTATTTGGAGTTTCAAGTATAGTATTTGACGCTAAGCTAACAATGTAAAATTGCCAATATATTGTAGCAAGGAAAGCAATGATATCAAATAGTACAACTTTTGTTATTCCCATGAAACATAAGACGACATCAGCATAACACACTACTGTTTTGTTGTTTGTAGAATGAATGAATGCTACAGTCATAGTTTCAATATATTTTGGGAAATTTATTCCATTCTTTATTTCCTCAGGTTCCTTATGAGATTTTAAACAAAAGGTTCCGAACAGCTCAAAAAGTCATAGATAGAGAGGTATCATATGTTGTCAATGCCACCAATGAACTCACAAGTACTCTGGGCAAACACCCTGTAAAAGCTAATGAAATAGCTGGGATGCTAGATGGAGTTGTTCAAAAAATACAAGCATTGAAAAGAAAGGTAAACATGTAGACTGGTTTCAAAAAGGTTTCTGAATTTAATACAAAGTCAAAAAAAATATGGACAGGGCACAGCAAACTCACAGAGTACTGAAACAACCTCAGGACATGGCTAATTCACAGATGGAACCCTCAAAGGCTGAAACAACCTCAAGGCTAATCAAAATTTGGGCAAATTGGAATTTAGCTCAGTAGGTCCTTGTGCAGGGAGGATCGAAAACTTAAGAAAGATTCAAGGGAGAGACGTAACAAATGCTAGTCATATGTGATGCCCAGGTCAGGGAATCAAACCCTAGACTCCAGACTTGACAGTTAAGTGTCCTACAGATTGATTTCCATGAAATTCCTCACTGGCACTTATGATAAATATTAAAATATATAAGTTGACAGTTGTGTGCAAAAAGGTAAAAAGAAAAAAACAAGTAAAAAAAACTGCTGTCTGTAATGTGTTCTGTAATTTCTAGTCTGAAGAATGCCTGAACCAAGAGGAGGGCTCTGTCAAGCACTGCAAGACTCGTCTGGACCACATCAAAGACCATGCTGATGAAAGAAAGAGTTCTGTACTTGTATGGAAGAAGAAGAGACTGGACAGAATGCTTGTGGATCATTGTTTGAGGCAAGGCTTTTATGAAACAGCAAAGAAACTTGCTGCAGAGGCAGACATTGAGGTTAGTCAGAGATGAAAAAAACCTTGGAAACATAATAAAACAAAGTATCCAAAGATTCAATCTGTTTTCATGTTTGTGTTGCCCAAATAAGTGCTAAAAGTCCCAAGCTTTTCTCACTCCTCCTGTCTCAACCGGGCTTGGCATCAGCTATGGAGGAGTTTTGATTGGTTGATTGGAGGTAGCCAAATTCAGGATGTCCTAGAGAAGGAGAGGCTTGAAAAGCTATAGCTCCCCCTTTTTTAGGGTGCTCCTTAGTCTGTACATTATGACGTTAATTAGTTTATTTATAATTTCATTAGGATGTTGGTCTGTTGATTACAGGTTATTATACTGCTTTTGTCTTCAGGAACTAGTTGATATTGATCTTTTTACCACTTCAAGACAAGTAGAGGAATCCTTGCTTAAAGGGGAGTCTGGACCTTGTTTAAGTTGGTGCTACGAAAACAAGTCAAAACTAAGGAAACTTAAGGTGAGCATTTTTGTTGTTAATATAACCAGTAGTTTAATGTAATTTATTTGGTTCAGTGCATGTTTAACTTAGATACTACATTTTTTGTTAGAGCACCTTGGAGTTCAATGTCCGTATGCAAGAATTCATTGAGCTTGTTCGACGAGATGAAAGAATAGAAGCTATCAAGTAAGCTATAAAAAATTCCCGGTTTTCTTAAAGAAAATCCCTCTCCAGAGATAATACAGCATGTCAGCTTTTTGGGATTGAAACTCTTATCCCTTGTGTTATCAGGTGGTATTATCCTTTCTGTTCAATGCAAGGAAAATGCAAGACAATAATGTTTAATTAGCTTTTAGCAGATCTGAAACCTTTTTGTATTGGCTGATGATAGCCCCCCTCCCCTTCCCATGCCCCCTTCCAAATTAATGCACATCGCAAACTACTATACCACTTATTAATGGGTACAATGTACATCTAAATGGGGTTTTCAGTAAACCAAGGTACAAGGATAACTGCTATGTTGAAATCTGACATATTAGGTACGCCAGGAAACATTTTGCAAATGCTGATCAAGTAATGACAAAAGAAATCCAAAGAGCAATGGCATTACTGGCATTCAAACCCCAAATGGCTTGTTCTCCTTATAAGGTACAGTATAACATAACACAGGCAACCCACACAACACAGATATCATAACACAGGCAACCCACACAACACAGATATTATAACACAGGCAACCCACATAAAAATATTTGATAACACATGCAACCCACACAACACGGATATCATAACACAGGCAACCCACACCTTATGTTCTAGTACTAAATTACAGTTTCATGTCAACCTACCCTGGCAGGATTTGCGACATTAAACTAGTTCGTACAGTACAGTCTTTAATCACATCATTTATAAAATATATTTTTTCCTAAAAGTGATAATATGATATGGTAATTTTTTATGGTTAGGAGTTATTTGATCCTTCTCGATGGAACAAACTGGTTGAACAGTTCAGAAAAGAAAATTTCCAGCTGCATCAGTTGAATGATCAGTCAGTCTTATCTTTGACTTTACAAGCAGGATTATCAGCACTAAAGACACCGTATCCTTATTTTTTTTACTGTTCTCTACTTAAATTGATACTGAAAAGTCCTCCTTGTAATTTATTATTTCATAGTTAGGATATTATGAAAACTGTGCTATATTGGTGAACAGAACACAGTACTGATGCCATCTGAGCGTGTGAAGTGCTGCTAGATCCTGCAACCATCTTTTTTTTGAAAATAAATTCAATACCAAAATAAAATTAGTAGAGCTCTATATAATAATACGAATAATATAATTCTTTCGTGCTCTGTTTAGTAATAAAGCACTTAGAAAGTGCCATAAGCACTCAAGAAGTGTGACTTACACTTAGAAGTGTTACACTTCTTTTGTGCTTAATATGCCACTAATTCCTGCTTTATTACTGAACAGAGCACGGAAAAAGCTGTGAAGATATAACGTAATAACATAATAATTTATCATATCTCCACACAGCCATACAATATTCTCTATATCTGTAGTATTTTAGTATTATTGTACCTTAACTGAATTTAAGACACTGTTATCAAGAAGGTCATAAAATAGCAGAATGTCCAGTTTGTAGCCACCCTTTGAATATTCTAGGAGATCCTCTGCCATTTGCCCACTGTGCTCAGTCAAGACTTGTTTGTCCCATCTCTGGACAAATAATGAATGAAAACAACCCACCCATGGTTCTCCCTAATGGATTTGTCTATGGAGAACGGGTAAGAAACAGAAAATTACAATTTACTTTTCCTTCCTTTGTTTGTTTCCCTTTCTTTCCTTTCTTTCTTTCTTTCTTCCTTCATTCAATTTCTTTCCTTTTTTATTCTTCCTTCCATTTATTTTCTCTTCCTTAATTTATCTTTATCTGAGAGATGAGGCGGTAAGATGTGTGGGATGGGCTCAGAAATCATATAAGAACATGAAACGATTGAAGAAGAGGGCCAATGGACCTTTCACAACATTTCAAGTCACATATGTTTATCTATTGACCTATTCCCACTACTAGAAAAACACCCACAAAGTTTGAACAAAAATGATGTCAAGCGTGTGTGGGCTCCATGCCGTTTGTTGGCGTTGTTGGTATGCCCTCTCATTCTCCATGGTTCTCCAATCAGAAAATTTCAAGTCACATATGTTTATCTATTGACCTATTCCCACTACCAGAAAAACACCCACAAAGTTTGAACAAAAATGATGTCAAGCGTGTGTGGGCTCCATGCCGTTTGTTGGCATGCCCTCTTATTCTCCATGTTTCTCCAATCAGAAAAATTTAAAAAATGTACATTTTTCGTAAAAAACTATCTTGTTTCCTTTCTCAATCATAGGCCCTTCACATCATGTCCCGGGAAAAGCAAGGCAAAGTGACATGTCCAAGGACAAAAGATGATTTCCATTTAGACCAAGCTATGAAAGTCTATGTTATGTAGCATTTGTTTTGTAGCTGTTTTTGTCCTTAATTTTTGTCAATATTTTGTTGTGTTAGTTTAACCTTGCATTCTCTGATTGACGGCAGTGTATTGCCTGATTTCCACCCTCCCTCCCACGACTGTTGTCTCAATCAGTGTGTAACAATAAAAACAATTGTAATGTTATACTATTACAAATGTATATAGATTTATTCTATGTGTTAAGTAAACATGTTTAATAGTGCAGTATATGGTTGGTTAGGCTATTAAAAGTGCCTTAGATAATAAGACAATTATTGCTCGTTGAATTTCTTTATTAGAATGATACCACAAAAATCTTTTTTTGGTTTTTCAGTAGGGTTTTTTCCAGGAGATTGATTGCAGATTGACAGAGTGGCACTGTAACATTAATTTTTAATTTGAAGAAGGAAAGATAGAGCAGATGCAATTAAACCGTGAAATAAAATCATACTAAATTTATACTAACTAATAGTATCTATTTAGTGACTAATAGTTGCTATCACTCAACCAGAACATTCATCTTACAAAGACAAATATGCAAGAGACCATTTGTTTCTTTTGTTTAATAAATATTCTGGTTGAGCAATAGTCACTATTAGTCACTAAATAGATACTAGAATGCAAATAATATATATGTGAAATAGTTAGGATAAAATAGGAGATAGTTAGCGCTTGATGAGACAAAACATAGGAATTCAGTGAGGCATGACAAGGGCACAGGTGTTTACTAGAGTAACAACTCAATATGCAAATGAATCGATACGAAAGTGCGAACATGTTAAATTATAAGAAGGAAAAGCAAGTGCTGTTTAAAAATATTCAAAACTGTGCGCCCTTGAGTATAATTAGTTAGCTAGCTATCTATTTCACTGGTATGTTATTTGCACTCTATTAGTTAGTATTTAGTTTGATTTTATTTCACAGTTTAATTGCATCTGCTCTATCATAATAGATTTACTTACTGGAGCTGAAATCACTGCTACTCCATGCCATTTCTTACCACTCCACATCACAATTCTCCAGTCCCTGTACCAAATGTGTGGGTTACCTGTGGTGGTATTTGGAACGCCTAGCTAAAGTCTGTCATTTTGTGCAAGAAGGATATGGCTCTTCGTAGCAGCGTTCACTTATCTCGTCTTCTGCACACTCTAGGCCGGAGAAAATCATGTTTAAAATACAAAAATATATTTTCAAGCTTAAATGTGAGGTTCAGTGTGTGTGTTTATGGAAGTAAAAGGTTGTACAGCTCTGAAAATCAAGTAGAATTGACCAGCGTTCGATATCCAAATGTAAAGAGAGGCGAGTTTGCAAAGGTACCTGTACGTGTAGCGTAGCGATGAATGAAAGTTATGCATTGAACCTTTCATATCCAAATTGCAAAACATTGTCATTTAAGTTAATTGTGTTTATTTAACGTTGCTGTATTTTTCTAGAGTGCTTCTCACTGCTTAGACACGTCTTTTGCGGTGTTTTAATCACGATCAGAGACAATTTCTCGATGGACATCGCAAATTAGGCGACCTCTCAAATATTTTCTAGTAAGATTACCAAGGCTCTTCGGTATAAAATTTTCAAAATTGCATTAAACCTTAAAAGGGACAGTAGATAAGTGCTGTAGATTCAATCATAAGTAACTGACTTACTAGCATTTCTACCAAACGTTTCTCAGAAAGAAAGGTAGAAACAACGTAAATGGTACATTATTTTGTTCCTACCAATAAATATACCTGATAATCCATCTGTTCGTACCATAAATAAAGTACCATGTGACCACGATCAAGTCTGACTGTAAAGATGTCGAATGTAGCCTATCGCTTTGAGGAAAATGATGAAAGATGTTTCGTTTGAACAGGTCACTGATACCGATGTTGCCACATTTGAAAAAATAATCTCAGGAGGTGTAGTGACAGACCCAGATGAATTAGAACCTTACAACACTGATTGGCTAAAGATAGTGAGGTATATACTTTGTTTATTAATTTGACTTTAATATTATTATTGGGATGCATTCTGAAAAGAATGCATCATCAGTACCAAGTTAAGGGTGGATTAGGGTGCATCCTCCCCCCTCCACCCCCCCCCCCCCA
Organism: Actinia equina; assembly: GCA_011057435.1. NCBI lineage: Eukaryota > Metazoa > Cnidaria > Anthozoa > Actiniaria > Actiniidae > Actinia > Actinia equina. The sequence continues at coordinate 290,427 of WHPX01000273.1, forward strand.
TGGGAATAGTAGGAAATGTAGACATAAGAAGAGAATAGAGGGTCAGGCAACGAATCAACCTCAAATTCATTCTTGCCGAGATTGAGAAAATTGAGATTTGTAACCAGGGGAGTGGGAAGAAAAAGAATTGAAGGCAATGACCCATGTGCATTATGCCCCCTGCACAATGGTGTTGCCATCTTTGAAATTATATAAATAAATTTAGAATTATATGTGGAAATTGGAAATTTATTCTAGAGGGCAAAGTCAAGTTTTACTCAAACCGAAGACAACTTCACAAGTGTCTGCAATCTTAGGTTACTGTAACTCAAAACGGTAAATTAGTTAGCTGTGAGATATTATTGGTTATTACATTTGTATTGTTACCTTGCAAGAGGTTGATATTACTGCCTTAAGATGATCATCGCATCAATGCCATTGTCAACATCATCATTAACTGATGCAAATATATAACTGCCAATTGAAAAATCATTGTCCTCACCATCATTGTCATTATCACCATCATCATTATCCTGATGCAATATATTGCAAAATATAAAACGTTAAGACCTGATTTCAATATTTATGATCCAGACTATCATTAGTTCCGCAAGGTGGCAACACTGGACTTGTTGGTAAGTTAAAACATATCCTACCTATTAAGCATATTTTAATTTAATGAATTTTTAAAGGAGCTTTTTACTTTCCTACAGCCTGGACAATGAGATGTGTCAGCAGGTTTTTTTTTTGTGGCTTCCAAAAATTGAAAAAAATAGCTTGTCTATCCTAATTGGAAATTTAATAGAATGGCTGCATCTGGATTTTTCTCGGCTGCAGAAACATTGCCCAAAATGACTAGAAGACTACAATCTGATACAGTACAGTATATCATTCCATGGTATTCTGTGTTGTTTCTGATCAATAGTTAAGTACTGTTTAATAAACGAGCAGGAGTGTTTTATCGGATATAAAACACGAGGCGTAGCCGAGTGGTTTTATACCCGATAAAACACGATCTGCGAGTTTATTGAACGGCTTAAAAAACTCATGATGAATGTTATCATATTGTACTGAATTCTTTACGAAATGAACCAAGTTTGATAGAGAAAATCCAAGTTAAAGTTTATGCAAATGAAGACGAATCTTTATCAGATATAAAACCTCCTTCACGGTCATGATTTCAATTGTGTTTCCTTCATGAATTATTAATGAGTTTTTTAATGGTTTTTAATGATTAGCTATTGTTTGCAGGTGGAAGTGTTCCAGTTTTTGATGAAATAATTCTGTCGTTATCCAACATGAATCAAGTCCTTGATCTGGATGAAATATCAGGTTGTTATATTTATTTATTATTAGTTGGGTATCAGCTTGATTGTTCCGTCTACTATTGCATTAACTTGATTAAGCACTGCAGAGCTCTCGCCAAAAGAAAGTAAAGAATTAACCTTTCCAGCAGTTTATCAGATGGACAGAAAACAAACTTATGCTTGACATTTTAAATCAGTTGGTGAAATTTCTGGATTTACTGATAATCCAATAATATAATATTAGTCTAGTGCTTGCAGTGTATTTTGAAAATACAGATATCTATAACCAAAAAAAACTAAACCACCCTACTTAGTTGAAACATTTTATTTAATTTCTTTCTAGGTATTTTAACGTGTGAAGCAGGGTGCATACTTGAGAATCTTGATAATTTTTTAGAAGATAAAGGCTTTATGATGCCACTGGATCTGGGAGCCAAGGGCAGGTATGTATACATATTACATACTAATTTAAGCTCATTCAAAATTAATAATCTTTAATAAGGAAAATTTGAAAATTCAACAAAAATTAAATGTTATGATTTTGTATTCTATTCTAAAGCTGTCATATTGGAGGGAATATTGCCACCAATGCTGGAGGACTCAGACTCTTGCGATATGGATCTCTACATGGTAGTGTACTTGGCCTGGAGGTGGTAAATAATTTGTTTGCATTGGAAAGAGTGTTACGTTGCTTAGTTACAGATCATTGTGAAGCCTTTTGTGTCAGAGATATGTAGTTCTATAGCTACATGATTTTTAACACACTTCTTTCAATTTTAAATACTTTGTGAGATTGAAGAGAGTTAATTTATATAAGAGATTAATATTGTGTTTATTTTTTACATATTTTGAACTCTAATATTTACTTTGTAGGTTTTGGCAGATGGAACAATCCTGGACTGCCTATCCAAAATGAGAAAGGATAATACAGGTCTGTGAAACTGTAGGAAGCCTCCACACTTTCACCCACTCTCCCTGCTACTCCCTCCTCCCCCCACAGCTTGTTTTGGATTCCTAAGGGGGTGAGGGAGTGGCAGAGTGGAAACAAATTAGGGGACATGAAACTTATATTCCAGAACTACACCACTGAATGCAGAGCATTTTTTGATCATGCCACCCAACTCCTATGCCCCTGTTAATGCACTTGAAGGTTGACTTTTTCTTGACCTTTTATTCAGGTTATGATCTAAAGCAGCTATTCATAGGTTCTGAAGGAACCCTTGGTGTGATTACTAAAGCAACAATACTTGTCCCAAGTAGACCTAAGGTGATTTAGTGATATAATAAACAGTGCTCAATACTAACTTTATAGATATTTACTAATACTAGGCAATTTTAAAGATAAAAATAATAAATAAATCACTTTATTTAAGTGTCTAGTCGTTCTAGCACTTTTGCACTTAACTTGGGGACACTTTTTCACTCACACACAATACCAATACATTCAATATTCTATGCACACAATGCTCAGCTCACATGTTGATTCTTACTGATAGAGGAAATTGAAGAACCGGGAGAAATGCTTGTAGCATAGGAGAGAACAACACATGAAACAAACTCAATTCACATGTGGGGACCGCAGGGCTCGAACCACTGACCTGACCCCTTGGGCTCACAGCGGTGAAAGATGACATGTTAGCCACATACGCCTCCCATGCTACCCTAAATATATGCTGCCCATTCCTACCCTGATACTAGTAAGTCTATGAATCCAGTATTCCAGCAGAGTACATATGCTAGCCCTAGATATTTAGTAATCCCTAAACCCCACTAGCCTATTATAGCTATGATGTCATATCCAGTGAGATGCAGTAGAAGAAGAGCTGGTTCTGACTTATTATTCATGCATTAGTTATAAATTCTAATTATCAAATTTATTGCATTTCCAGGCTATCAATGTTGCTTTCCTTGCTTGCGACAACTTTGAAAATGTTTTACAAACATTCATGACTGCAAAGAAAAAACTTGGAGAAATCTTATCAGGTGTGTTACTAGAATCAAATTATTGGAAGTGAATAATAAGCATAATTAGGGTCAATAACTGGATTAGAAAATGGCCCATTAAAAAGGGTGTGCATCTATTTGGGGGAGGGTGCTTGGGGGGTGGGAATGGGGTGGAAGGATTATCAGAAAAATTTAAACTTCAAGGGCCTCAATTTTAACCAGCCCAGTTCTACTTATTGATCTTATTATTTTATTCTTTCTCTAGCTTGTGAATTTTTGGATGACTACTCTATGACACTAGTTGAAAAGAACTTAGGAATGCAAAATCCCATTAGTAAGAGCCCATTTTATGTCTTGGTAGAAACCTCAGGATCAAATGGGGAACATGATGAAGAGGTAGGGAGGTTTTGGCTGGCTGTCTGTTTGTCTAATGGACTTTTGGTCGGCCTGTTGGTCAGTCTTTGCTCATGTTTTTGATTTTGAATAATTGTTCTAGAAATTGAACAAATTCTTAGAGGCGACAATGTCAAGTGGAAGTGTACAAAATGGAACAGTGGCAACTGATACTGCCAAGGTATACTGTTATTTCATTTTCCCTTCCATTCATCCATCTATCCTTCCTTTCATTTATCTATCACTCCATCCATCCATCCATCCATCCATCCACCCAGCGATCCATCCACTAACCCATCCATCCATCTGTCCGTCCGTCTGTCCGTCCGACCTTCCATCCATCCATCAATCCATCCATCCATCCATCCATCCACCCAGCGATCCATCCACTAACCCATCCATCCGTCTGTCCGTCCGTCTGTCCGTCCAACCTTCCATCCATCCATCCATCCATTTATTCATTTATTCATCTGTCAATCATTGTTTTATCTTGTGTCCAATGACAGATAAATGAAATATGGAAAATCAGGGAATCTGTAGCTGAAAGTTTGAAGAAGGAAGGCTACAATTATAAGGTAAATAATAGTGATCCCTTGAATAGACCAGTGGAGAACAGAATTACTATAATTACCTAGTTAGAGGAGTGTTAAAGGGTCATACATGGACTGTAACTGTGGCATTTTATCATCGCTACATGTACTCGATTCCATACTAAAAAGAACAGAAGTCTTGTATTATCTTCTGTAATTGATTATTCCAAGAGAACATAAATAAGAGAGGGAAACCTCTTAACGCTCTCACTATGTACATTCCCATTTGGGCTATCTTTATTAACTGGACGCAGTTTAAATTTTGCCCTACCCTAATCCAGTGCATCATCAACTTGCACTGGCATGCTCTTTCCATTTCGTTGTTATTGATCAAAAGTATAAACGGAAAAAGCGTACTGCCCATAAATTGATGACGCACAGGAGTGGGGTAAGGCAAAATCTATACTGCATCCCATTACTAAAAATAGCCCAATATTGAGAATTTAGATGATGCGCACGTTATTAACAAGTTTCCCTCTCTTGTTTATGCTCTCTTGATTATTCCCTTGTAGTACGATCTGTCTATTCCAATAACCAAGCTATATGACCTTGTACCTCACATGAGAGAAAGACTTGGATCTAAAGCAACAAATGTCCTTGGCTATGGTCACCTTGGTGATGGTAAGGAGGCTGTCGATGATTTGATATAGCAATATACATGTTGATGTTATCTATTGATATGGATCTTGATCACACAGTGCAATATTTATTTGAAAATGCGGGTAAAAACCTTTGTTGAAACCAGCATAACCTCATTCTGAAGTGCTTGAATGTGAGGCTATGTGCAGAAAATCTATTGTTCCTGTCAACATGGGTGCAGATTTTATAAATGTCGTAGTTTTAGTGATATTTTATTCAGTATCATTACTAGTTTTTCTCTTTATCTTAATTTGTTCTTAGTATTTGTAATTAAGTATATTTTCGAGGTCCTTCATGAAAATCACTTTTGGTGATGTTGTTACCTCACGAAATATATTATTATTATAATTTTAATAAAATTATTATTATTATTATTATTATTATTATTATTATTATTATTATTATTATGGGGGAATTAAGTCCATTAGCGTACCAACCAGGCAGAACTTTATTGGCCACTCAAACAAAGATATTTTTTCTTTAATGGTTGGCAAATATAAATGAGAAAAGATAACTAAGATCAACTTTGAATATCACCATTACGACTGTTTTTAGGCTAATCGAGACAACAGACATGACAGGTGCATCAGGCAGTAGGCTGCTGTCAATCAAATGTAAAGGTACTGAACAATATTATTTGATTGACGCTTAGTCTATTGCTGGATTTCCTGTGCATAGCATATAAAAACAGTGGTAATATTCCTTTACTTAACCATTCACTGCTACATGATGATTGAGGCAACAGTGGCAACAGGGAAATAGGACAATACACTGCCACCCGATTAGAGAATATAAATGTTCAGACCAATTTTTTTTTTGATTGACGGAAGTGTATTGCCCAATTTCCCTGTTGCGACTGTTGTCTCGATCAGTACATAGCAATGAAAAGGATTGGTAATTTTTCTGTAACCACATGTATTCAAGAAATTGAATTAATTTTATTTTTTGCGTGCCACACAAAGGGAACCTTCACTTTAACGTCACAAGCCTGGAATATGATGAAGAACTCGTAAAGGCTGTTGAACCATACATTTATAACTGGACAGGTCAGTACAATATATGGAATAATGAGTCCTACTGGTAATAGTGTAAAATAATAATGTACCTACATCTTTATTGTCTTAGAACGTTTTAACCTCCATACGAACAGTTTAAAACTCTGACATACACTCAATAAGCAACCTAATTTCTATATCTGTTATTTTACTCCTTTAGTACCACGTCATTCCCTAGACTTGCCACAATTCGATCTCTCTTGTTTCCTGCCAGAGTCTTTTTTTTTTACAGTTTTACAGAGGGCTGTGGACTTTAGTCATTCCCTTGAGAATAAACTTCTTTGTCCCATATATATGATATAGTACTAGTATAGCGACCTACATGTATAATGCACCACACTAATTTCTTATATGTTGTATTTCATTATCAGACTGTTCTATTTAGTATAACGACTAAAGCCTTGCAATGAAGTCAGAATTGTAGGGTATTGAATGTGGACAAATCACATACCCCCTCCCTCTGTTAATTTCCTTTGCTTTATGATCATTATATTTTAGTTTTTTTAAATATATAACCTTCAGCTCAATACCGTGGTAGCATCAGTTCTGAACATGGCCTCGGCTTCAAGAAGGCTAAATTCATTCATCTGTCCAAGTCAGAAGAGGCTGTCAAAATCATGACAAATATCAAAACCTTGATGGATCCCAATGGTATTCTCAATCCCTACAAAACCCTTCCTTGATATTATTATCAATATACATTCGGAAATATGTATAGACAGCCAAATATTTAGAAAAAAAAATGCTTGGACAAGATAGAAAAATGGTAGCAGGCAGAAGTGACAGGCAGTGATTAAAAAGGCAACTGAAAAACTACTGGTATTTGTGGTGTGTGTGCCCAAAGTGCAAGACAAAAGTAAGTGCATGTAGTGTAGAACTGGTGAATTCTGCTGAATTCTATCATATTGATATTAATGGATTCGTACATATGATATCAGACAAGAATATTGTATCCATAGAAAGAGCTGCTTTATCTTTCCTCCTTTTGCTAAATTATATCCACTAAATTTCAACCCCACTTATAGCCATTTGTATCATACTAGCTAGTTTGCTATATTTTAAATATTAGCCCCACCCCCTCCCCCCTCTCCCCCTCCCCCCTCCCCCAACAGTTTAAAGGTTCTTTGGAGTCAATGAATATTTCATGAATATTTTTTTGTACTTTTAATTCTATTTTAGTTGACTTTGCTACATGCCGAGCTTAAAACTTATCCAAAAATTGTGTTATAAATAATATGTATGGAAAAAGGCTCGTGCAATTACAAGAACTTTCAAAATATTACTCGTGTCTATTAATTTCCAAATTGTACTCGAGATCGTGCGATTTTTTGTTTATAGTTCACTCAACAAAATTTCAGTAAAAAATACGAAGCGACGCCGTTCATCTTTGTCTATTTGGCGGCCTATTTTTAGTCCATCGCGCAACTGAAATGCATTAAAAAGATTAGTTCTTACGGCTTTAAAATTTTATTTATATGTTTTTAAGTACAAAATGATAGAAAATAATTGTTTTGGCATTGTTTTGGCCGTGTTGCCTTAGTGACTTAATTCGGTACTATAGTGTTAATTGTACTCCTCTCGACCAATCAGGGTCGAGTAATTTTGTTGAGTGTACTATAAGTCAAAACATACATGAATCATATCCATGGAATGTCTCTATTCATTCATCTTTGTTTATCTTGGTCATTTATCTATGAACTAGTTGATAGGCAACATCACTGGTCACTTTCTGAACTTAAAAGAAAATAGATATAAGGATAAAGAAATTTGAACAACATTTTAAGCTCAGTCTCCAGCCGTGGATTGGAAATTGAATTGAAATTTATTATTCATTGGGACTGTAGCACTACCATGGTACCATGCCCATATAATGAGTTAGGAATTGGGGACTTAAGGTCCTGCTTTGATTACTGTTATGCAAAGACATCCATTTGTTTCTGGTGATATGATTAACAGCTGCAAAAGGCACCATTCGATCCTGTTGATTGACAGCTGTTATGCACAAGACACCAATTTAATCCCGTTGATTGACAGCCGTTATGCACAAGACTCCCATTTGTTCCTGATATAATTGACAGCTGCAAAAATCACCCATTTGATCCTGTTGATTGACAGCTGTATTGCACAAGACACTCATTTAATGCTGTTGATTGACATCTGATGCATGCAACAACCCATGTAATCCTGATGATTGACAGTTGATATGCACAAGGCACCACTTTGATCCTGTTAATTAACAGCTGATATGTACATTTAATCCTTATGATTGACAGCTGATACATACAAGACTGTACATAGTCTCGCTTAAAGATAAAGATAAATGAAGAGGTATCAAACAAGACAAGAATTAAAATGCGCAGGAAGCCTAGGTTTGTATCGTTTTATCATTTACTTTGAGTTTTTTTTTACTCTCTTTGCGACATATAATATGAAGTGTAGCAGATGATGAAAATGACATAAAGGAATGGAAAGATGAATCTGGAGATTTTGTCGATCCAGTGAACTTTATGCAATATTTTGCCTTTTCTAGCGGTTATCCTTGGCGATTCTCTCTGAACGGTGTAGTTGCCTTTTTTATTTCGGATTCGACAAACTCCTTCATCCATAACCCTGACGACGATGTCTACATTAGAGGTGCCTTCATTCTGTGCAAACGATAATAAAAATGAGAATCGATCGTAAGAGAGTGTTGGAACGGCCATAACAAGAAACAGAAGATCTAAAAATCTTAATATTTAGGGGAAACGTTTTTGCGCATATCGATGATATGGGTTACGAAAGAGTGCGCATATCGATAATATGGGTTACGAAAGGGTGCGCATATCAATTATATGGGAAACGAAAGGGTGCATGCATTAAAGACTTTATTTATAATATATATTCATTTTTTAATAGGGTGCGCGCTTAAGCGCACGTACATGTTTACATACAGAAGGCAGGCCATAGTATGCGCGCATATGTATTGTTATGCATACATAGATATATAGACAGACAAGGCCGTACAAAAAGGCGATTGCAGTATATATTAATCACGCATACGCAAGCGCAATTCCCTTAAATACAAACAGACCCCTTGCACTGAGTCCCCAAAGGAATTGTTCTGGGCGTCAAAACGATTTTTTTTTGCATAAGAAAAGATGGCCTATTTCTTTTTTTCTTAAAATGAAGCAGTGCCTTTGCATCGATATTTCGCTCCGATGCAAAGGCTCGGCTACCTTTCAAGATGGCGCAGGCAACTGTGAAGGGGACTATTCCTTTAGGAAATCAATGCAAGAGGTCTATAGTACTCACATCCACACTCAAGTTCATTTCCTTTGATTTCTTTCTCTTCCAAAAATTCTTAGCATCGAATTCCGGTTCAGAATTGAGCACCAATATATACTCCAACAAAGCGGCAAAAATAAAACCAAACGACGTCAAGAGGAAATGGTCCACCGCCTTCATGTAACTAACTTTAGGCATGTTGCTATTGACATTTCCTTGTAATAGGATGGACGTCAGGATGGTGGTGATACTGAGTCCCACACGTGCTGGAACTGCTTCTGGATTCACGAAGAAACAGCACCATGACAAAACAACTAATACTACTGCGGGGACGTAAATGGAAGATACAAAGCTTTCTGTGCGCCTTCTGAATGAGAACACTGCTGTCAGCCTCGCGAATGAACCTAAAAACGAAGAAGATCGTTATTTGAGGTAAATTTAAAACATGTACTAAGTTTACATTATTATTATAATTATTGTTATTATTATTAGTTTTATAAGTTAAAACTCTTAACCGATATTATTGTTTATGTAACTTAATTTTAATAAACTTAAATGCATTGTAAATTTAGAATTTTTTCATTATTATTATCATAAGTGTGCAAATGAAATTGTCGTGGCGCAAGAACATTTGTCCGCACAAAATAAAATCTAAAATTCTATTGCGAATGAAACAATTTTCCAAGTGTTGGGTATACCAAGGTCAGTCATGAGAGTATTAGAATTTCAAAAAATATCTGGCAACTGTTGTAAACATTGCGCTAATAACTAAAACTGTCGATGGACTAGCACATCTTTTATCAGTTACAGTCTCACCTCTTCTGAGCATCCTCCAGCTGCAGTTTGTATCAAAGAAGCTTTACTTTTTGTTTGATGTGAAAAGTTACCCATGATCCGAAGTGACCTCAGCCGGCTAGGGCTTTGGTTACGAACTTTATTTCACAACAATTGCTCCCACTAAGGGGCTACCACTATTCAGTAGTTACAACACTCAAAGCACACGTTGATTTTTACTCATTGATGGAAGTTCTTTCTTACCTTTGCTATTTGTTTGCTGTAATGTTATCGTTTTGACGTCAATCAAATCAAACTGCGCCATTTCACTGGAGACTATCTCGATTCCTTGGGAGTTTCCTCCTTTCCAAGTGTAGTTCAAGTCATTCGTTGTGTAAGCATCTAAAAAACGTAGAGCACGGATCGAAACAGGATAAGAAACATGCATGACCTTTAATATTTGTTCGCATATTTTTATATCCTAAATTCCTCTCACTAGGAAACCTGGGCTATCCACATCCCTTTTTCCAGCATTATCTAAAAGCATTTCCTTGGGAGTAATGTTTTCCCTAATTACTGACTATGTGTCATTCTCGTGAGAATACGAATCTTTGTTTGAGCTCTGTCCATATCCATGTGTTTTCTCATGCGCAACAGTTAACGTTGCGCAACGTAGATATCTCGTAGCCTGTGTGCAGCCGGTAGTTAGTTCGGCTGCACACAGGCTACTATCTCGTACCCAGAGCCTGCGTTTCTTCTGGCGTGCGGCGAAGAACGAGGTTTCTGGCATAATTCATTTGTCGGCGCATGCGCAGTTTTTCCGGGAGTGAAATATGATCAATAAAAAACATGCTTTCAAACATAGTTCTATTTTTACTTCCGATCAAAATGGAAATAAGAAATCGGAAACTTTTTTTTTTTTTTTTTTGGCTAGTCTTTTTAGTTATTCGCAGGCACACTGGGTACCCAGTGATTATCAAATATATGACGAAGTTTTCTTTTCTTACAGCTTTCAATCAGAAGTGGACAGTGCTGTGTATCCATGGGGTAGAGATGAAGGTCCATATCACACTGTGCAGTTAAGGTAATCCTGTAAATATGAATGATTAATTTCATCTTTATGAAATCTGTAAACGATCTTTCATCTCGCGCGCAGGGGAAAGAAAAGTGTATCTTTGTCTTTTCGAAGCATTGTGCGTCCTATCCCTTATGAATGGAATAAAATTGGTGAGCGCACATTAAGGACCTAAACATTTCTAGGCATTTTCTTGCTTGCTATTTATAAAGTTTTTGAGCCATTGAATAAGATTAATTAAATTTATCCCATCAGGCCATATAATGACTTGTGCCCTCACGAGTCACGTGATTATATATGAACCAATAGAATCGTCGTTACTACTTACCTGCCGCTAAAGTAGATTTTCCCATCAGGCCATATCATGACTCTCATGTTCTCACGGGTCACGTGATGATAAGAGGATTTTTTCACGTTCCAGAAGTACGTGTCTGGCGTCCAGAACATCTTTGTCGGGTCGGCGGCCATGGTGAATGGCTCGGTGAAGTTGCTCTTAAATCTTGGGTCGTACCACCATTGTCTCAAGAATATGTCGAAAGTATATTCCTGCGAAGAAAAATATCAGCCGCCTTAGAAGAGCAGCCGTACCACAGGTAACCGAGCAGCACCCAATCTGTTCCCTGTTCCGTGTTGACATTGAAATAAGCCGTTTGCATTAAGACGTCATTACTACCGCTACCGAAATGCTTTGCGAATTTTCTTTCTTATTTCAAATTGTATTCCCTTATGAGAATAGTAAGACAATTGCAGCTAATTAACTGTACAAGAGAAAGTGTTCAAAGGATTCTGGTAGTGGTAGTAAATGACGCCATAGAGCAAGTGTCCTATTATGTAAATTTCTACAAGACGATTGTTATGGAGGCGAGGGCATGACGTCATATTTAAACCGGTAAAAATCAATGGCGGCTATGACGTCATATGTAAACCGGTACAAAACAATGGCGGCCATGACTTCATATGTAAAGCTGTGCAAAAACAAGCGACCAGTATTTTTCCTCTTACCATGTTAGCTTCTTTAATTTCTCCGAAAGAAATGACTTTAAACTCTATGAACACTAAGACCGGTTTACCGCCCGCATTTGGACGAACTTTGCGATCGTAGTTCGTTAAGACGTCGTTGATAAATACTGATAAATTGTGTGCGTTCTCTTTGCTCTTTATTAGGGATAACGTAGCTGGATCCATGCCTTCATGGTTACTGAAAAAGATACATTCAATTATCGATGTATGTGAACAGTAACTAGCTAGTTATCTTCTTTCCACCCTTTCGTTTTCCCCTCTCTTTTCTTCTCCCCTTTTTCTTTTCCCTTTCTTTTCTTTGTTCCTCCTCTTCCTCCTCTTTTTCATTCCTTTCTGCTGATCTCTTTCTCCCCTTTTTGCTCCCCTTATTCTCCCCTTTCTGCTCTCCCTTCTGCTCCCTCCTTTCCTCACTTCATTGTCCCCTTTCTTCTAACTTTTCTGCTCCCCTTTCCTTTTCTTCTTCTTTCTGCCCTTTCTATTCCATTCCCCCAAGCCTTATAAGATCTTCTTTTTGTCATTCCCCATGATATACGTATACCACGTTTACTTACCTGCTTCGGCATTCGGCATTTGTATACCAAAGACAGAAAATGCAGAGTGTCAAAGCGCCACCTACGTGCATAGCGAGTGTTGTCGCCCTGTGTTTAAAAAAATCAAATATGGGAATCCTGTATATGGACAAATAGAGGTTTTTGCGTGACGGCACGTGACGGCAGTCATGTGAGATGGCAGAAACAATCATAACCACAGGCAACCCAAGTTATTTTATGGGTATGAGCACGTGACAGTGCAAAACCTCTAGACACTGCTTTATATTTAAAACAACAAATAAAGGTGTATTTGGCCTGTTAATGAATGTCATAACATATCCTCTACCTTGCAGATCCTGTGCAAGGATTCGTCTTGTTTAATCGCATCCTCAAAGGAAGATGCGGTAAGTATTAATAGCATTTTTTACGGTTACTAAAAATAGATATCGCCAAGCCTTGTTGGATTGAAATGCGGACAAACATTGCAAATAAAGGCTTCGATTACGAGAAAAAGAAGAATATCAGTCGAAAAAAACCATGCATAGGTCTTCCATGAATAGTCCCCTTGATAGTTCTCTCTTGGAAGGTAGCCGTTGTCACGAACGGTGAGCTTGCAATGATAGAGACACGTGAATAATTGTTCAAGGTCTTAAAAAAAGGTCTCTATCATTGCAAGCTAACCGTTCGACTTGCTTCGATGCAAAAGACAACGCTACGTTTCAAGATGGCGCAGGGAACTGTGAAGGGGACTATTGAAAACATTGTTGCAGCATGTTCGCATATCACGTGGTGGTGCAAAATCTCTATTCCCAAACGGTTGTCTTGTGGAAAAAAAATACTGCAGATAATGAATTGTAGCTTGAGTCGTCGCGGTCAATCATGACGAGAGTTTAAAAACGAACTTTCTCCTATAGTTATTTTGTACATTTATACAACCCTTTTTTTATTTATTTCTTGCTTTTTCGGACCTTTTTCCTTATAAATGACCTTCTTTCAAACCTTGGCCATAATATACTCAATTGTAAAATATCATTGTCGGTTTCAAGAACGTAGAAAACAGTAGACAGAAATGGTATATGGGAAGTCTAGTGATACGACTCTTGAAAAAAAATTTAGAACTAACAAAATTGTACAAATTAATGCAAAGTTTTGTAGGTTTACGGTCTTAACAGTCAAATTGTTTCGTTCTACTCCTTTGTTGTTGTTGTTTTTTTTCTCGGTCTAATGTTTATAAATCAATTGAAACCAATGAAATATCAATAAATAGGTGGGTAATACCAATAGGTATTGTTAATTAAAAAGAAGAAAGTTTTCCATACTTGAAATTTGCTTAATTTTTCTAACGCTATGCTTGCTCTACTAGTAAGGATTGCAACTTGTCATCTTGTAACATTTTTACAATGTGGCTTCCAAAATGCCTGCTTGCGTGCAAACAATTAATCCGTAAAACACTAATTACTAAATTGTTCAAAATAGTGCTAGTTAAACAAAAGAAAACAATGGAATTAGCATGAAATAGTGTAAGTTAGTATCACTATCATTTCACGGATATAGAGTACAAACACTAAAAGTGTGCAACACTGTGCACTATTTAGTAGTAAATAGTGCTAATAAAACAATAGAAAACAATAGGATTAGCATAATTTAGCAGGATTTAGTGGTATTTATGTTACACACTTATAGTGTTTTATAGTTAATGGATCATTAACTATCTTCGTAACTAACTAAACAAACCAAGTAAATAGTTCATTTAAAGTCAGTACATTTGTACGGAAATTCGAGAACGATGTCCGAACTTCTTGGTGACCGTAACACTATCCAACACAATTTATACCACGTGACGGCTAGCACCGAAAAGGTGGATTAAAAAAGCTTCTAGATAAATGGATTAATAAGTTTAGCACTAATGAGCGTAGGAATCAAGTCCCTTGTCACGAAAGCACATCAAAATCAAGAATTTGATATATTCGTTATCTATCTTATGCCAAAATAATATACATAAACTATGGTATATTATATTTTAAGCATATGAGTTCTTTATTTTGGTCTAAATTTTCTAATTTGCTTTTTGTGTAATTATTGAGTTCGAAATCTTAATTTCAGAAAGGATTTTTTGCTCGTCAGTTACTACAACAGATAAAAAAATAATGGAGAGGAAAAGATTCACAGATTCAGAGCTTTTGATTCATGACATTCAAAAAGAAAAATTGACAAGTACATAATGCAGCTATTGCAGGTTCATTCAACTTGTTAGTGATAAATATAAACAACGCTCTTATCTTTGACAAAAAAAATTCTATGGGAATCGTTTCGTTTAGGAAAGCAAGGCAAAAGATTAATATACTGAAGTACCTCATCTTGAACGCATTAGAAGAGTGCAATCAGTTCACTGAAGTCTTGCAACACCGATTGTAACGTCGATACTTGATATACGAAGAGAACTACCAGCAGTTCGTTGTGTTTATTATAATTTTAATGCCCTGATTTAGCTAGGTTTGCCACACGCTGTGCTGAACTACCCTCAATACTGGCTAGGACTGTATGATGGTCAAGTAAAGTGTAGTTTATCGTCACAAAAAATAGCTTATTTTTCTAAAAGTAAACCTTAATTAGTATATGTTTTTGAGCGAAATCTCTCAGGTTTTAAAATATTTTTTTCCCCACAAGATTGAGACCTTTCTTTCTATTTTAATTTTTTTTTTTTTTGTTTTGTTATTTTTTATCTTTTATCTCTCATTGTTTTCCTAATGTAACTTTACTGAAAGATGTTTATCGTTATTATTTAGTTATCTAATGATTGTGAAAGTCTGAAAATGTATAAAAGTTAAGCGGTTTTTTCCCTGTTGGAGATCATGCTTGACGCGGCGTCGCAACATGTGAATGCGGGCCGGGACCTTCTGTATGGCTAGACACTCTTACAACCACCTGTGAATTGATTTATTTTGAGTTTTTTCAAAGATTTGATAGTAATCATGTACTGTGTTCGCCGTTCACCAGTGCGACCCCTGGCTCTATTTCAAAGCAACTTTTTTTCTTGCTTATCTCATGATCATCGACGGTCTTCTGCCGTCTCCCTCCCTCCAGCGAAAATCAACTTCTACATTCTAGAAAGAGACAGTGGTAGAATAGGAATGGAACCACAGCCGGCTATATTCCCATTTATTTCTACATTTATTAAATATATATAGACCCCTTGAATGTGACGTCAAAGCAGATCAATTTGGAGGACAAAACAAAAAATTGAGGATTGGAAACACATTGTTATGTCCTCCAAATGGAGCTGTTTTCTGACGTGCTGCAAGGGGTCTATTAGATCATTCAATTTGTTAAAGTTTCTTAGGAGTCATATTTTGATTTCTTACGTGACACCTACTAGTAACGTGATCATCACGCACTAGTATATTCAAACGTGACAATGTTGAAGCTCATGCAATATCATCTATGTTACTCAAAAGCATGCAGCAGCAGCTCAGTAGTGCGGTACCGCGGTAGTTGTTGTTGGTGGTGGTGAAAGTTTGTGATGGTCGAGTTTCTTTGATGTTGCTTAGTATTGTTGGTAGTGGTGATGGTGGTGTTGATGATGGTTCTTTGTGATAATGGTAGTACTTTAGGTGGCCGTGATATTGTTGATCAGGGTGTTTAACTGCTGATCGTGAACGGTTAGGGTTAGGCACGGTGTTGGCAGTAAGTGATGGCGGTGGTGTTGCTATACTGCATGTCGTCATCACAGCTGCTACTAATGCTTATGCCATTTCTACCACTGCATGTTATTACCATGAACTTCCTTCGATCATTACATAGTTATATGATAACAGACGATTGTATTCTGGTTTCTCGAAACTTTTAAACACGAGGACCTATATGGTTTACCTAATGCTCAAATTGATAAATTACAATATGTTTTGAACTCTGCTGCTCGTCTTGTAACTCTCTCCAAGAAGTATAATCACATCACTCCTGTCCTTTGTTCTCTGCATTGGCTTCCTGTGAAACATCGCATCAATTTCAAGATTCTACTCCTCACTTTCAAAGCACTTCATGGTCTGGCTCCTGTCTACTTGTCTGATCTCATAACTGTGTATAAACCTAAAAGAACTCTCCGCTCATCCAAGGAACTGCTTCTTGTTACTTGTCCGTACAATTTTAAATCTTATGGTTATCGTTGTTTTTCTGTGTCTGCTCCTGTTCTATGGAATTCACTACCGTCTCCTCTTAGAAACATTTCATGTCTAAAAACTTTTAAGAAAGACCTTAAGACTCATTTGTTTAAACTAGCTTTTGAATTATAATTTATATATATTTTACAGCGCTTAGAGCCGACTTGTATAGGCGCTATATAAATCATATTATTATATTATTATATATAAAGCCATCGTGAGTTTATATTACGAGTATGCAGTTTTCCATCCAAAAATTAAATACGTGCAATACGTGAATTATCATATCCTTCATTAAAAATTCTTTTCAAATTTCAAATTTTCTTTTAAAATACGCTAATATTACGATGCTAAATGTTAGTTTTATAATCATTTGAAATAACTGAGGTAGAAAGTCCAGGTTTCTGTCGTCTAACATGTCTTTATTCTGTTTAGTTTTCGATCAAATTCAGTCACATCACATATTCGAACCCGCAAGCTTTCGCATGGTCACAGTGGTTGAAGGCGAATCAGCTATCTTACTGTACTTAAAAAATACACTTGAATAAGAGATTTACACGAACTTCATCATCATTTACCGGCTACAAATATCCAGAATAATACTAGAAAAAAGAGAACTAGTCTGGGGTTTCTTATCAGAATTACCCTTCAATATCAAATACAAATTTAATGCTTTTGATGTCCAACACTGCACTATTCAAACTGCCATTATAATCACATATGCTCGTATAAACCGAAAATCAACTCGTACGGTTTTCTCTACCCGTTAATATAACAGTGTGAACATTTCAGTCGTGAATTCTAGATTTCTGTTTTAGTCCAGTATCATAACATAGGTGTTTTTTGCTTGTTACTTTAGGTATTTTTGGCCAATGTCCTTTTAGACTAATGTTTTTTTCCATAGATCGATGGTTCTGACATTAATTAATAATTACTTGTTAGTTTATCATTGATACAAACAGGTTTATGATTTTCCTTTCAGTATCATAAAAGAATTCCTTCTTGGGGATTTTGTAACACTTTTTCAATATGCTACGTTTAATTCCATCTCTATTCACTAACAGAAAGCGTTTTGCCCGAAATTCAAACGATTTCAGTAGCTCCCGAGATCAATACAAATATGATAGACTCACCGGTTCGACTCAGTAAGGTTTTTGTACATCATTCCTATAGTATTCCTCGTTTTTCTGCTAAACTAGGTAGTTGATGTTTCTCATCTCTTCTGTCTTGGATATTTCGAGTGGGAACGAACCAAAACCGAAGGAATTTTCCATAGTGTAATCAATGATCAATATTTGTACGTATCAATAAATAATCAGGTCAGTGTTGATTAAGTATTCGGTTCGCATGTCATATTGGTACGCTGGGATGACTATTATGAAATCATTACTAGGGAGATAATAGACCAAACGCCCAGGAGCGCAGCTCATTCAACAATCATTACGTTACATTGCGACCGCAGTCCTGGTTGGGAAACCTTCTACCTTGGGAAAATGCGCATGCAAGTAGGTTAAAGAAGAGCGGAAAATGTGAACGTAAAGAAAAAGGCGAAGAAAGACAAAAGAAAGAGTAGAACTAGAAAAAGGAGAGAATTGTCGACGAGTAATCTAGACTAGTCCTTTCGAAAGGGATTTTTCTTTCTCTCGCACAACAACAAAAAAGAGAAGCCAAAACTCAAGGAATTGAGAGAAAAAAATTGGAGAAATTTTTATGGAACATTTCCGTCTACTTTTATACCATAATTAATTAATGCTTTAGAGATGTTTTAGAATACTAGCTAGACTTGCTTGAAGTTTCGCTTGCTATTTTTTCCCCGTTGTAAACTCAGATTCAAACAGTGCACTTCTGTTTACGAAGCCAGTGCACCGGAAGTGCACTATTTGAATCCAACGGGAAAAAATTGCGAGCTAAACTTGGAGCAAGTCTAAATACTGGTCAAAGTGACATGCACACTGCGCATGGTCAGCTGTTGATGCTGCTATCGTTCACTAAGCATTACAATCTCCGAGCATGCGTTTTTTCTGGGCTGCGACAAAGAACGATTTTTTGACGCACGCGCAGTTTTTCGGAAGTGAAATATAATCAGTGAAAATCATGCTTTCAAACATACTTTTACTTCCGATCAAAATAAAAATTAGAACACAGGAGCATATTTTTTTAGTTTTGGCCAGTCTGAACGTACATGCATGCGCTCTTACTAGGCCGGAAATCAAAGAAATTCTGGTCTCAAAATATGCATTATGCCAGAGCCGCAGGCCAGAAGAAACGCAGGCTCTGGGTGCGAGATTGTAAGCATGCATTACTGTATATTTAGACCATGTTTAGACCAACTTGTTATGATCGAATAACCTCATGGGCTTATTTTATGTCATATTAAAAGTCTCAGTTCAAAGGAAATTAAATAATTATTTTGAAATTATTTGAGTTTGAGTAGAATATTGCCTTAATTTAGGAAGAAAAGACTTAGAGACTTGTTTGAAATTTCAACATAGAGTGGGATTAGCAGGTCGTGTTTCTGATTTAATTCAAAATAATTCTGATTTTAGTACCATACACACATCTGTTCATCACATATTGCCATAAGAACTCGTTATAATAAACTAAGAGAGTTGGCGAGAAGTTAATTTCGACAATTACCGCTCTTAACATCGCATGAATGATGTTTAAATCCAAAATTTCCCAAGACTTTTTCTGGAGAAATTAGAGTTGTTAGCTTAATGACCCCATGATGTGCGAAAACCCAGAAAACTAAATCGCTATCACAGTTCAAGTCTGCCGAAGAAAATTGCTAAATTTCGAAATAACATTTGGACAATGATCATGTGAATTCAGTAACCAGATAATCTTCATTTGAAGACTGCCAAGCTGCAAGGATAGATAGATTCACTCTTTTAATTTCATGTTTTGAAAGGTAAATATATATGTAACGCTTTTGATGTAGTAATCATTTGAATTGGTAGAAATTGTCTGAAATAGCGTGCTTAAGTTATTTTTTCACCGCTTTCCACGAATTGATTCGGCATAGTACTAGGAGTGCTGCGTTGTTATAAAGTCATTACTTATCTTACTCCCTAGGATAAATTATCTTTGGTCAGAGTGGCTGGTGCTTTATAGAAAGTAATTGATAGAGTTAGTTTGCTTACAATCAAAAAAATCACTTTTTCGCTCTCCCGAATCAAACAAGAAGAATCGGTTGTATAAGAAAAAAGTATTTCCGTGTTTAAAATTAGCGCAAGAAAGCTTTTTTTCAGCTGATCCCAAAAATGTTTTCATCAAGAGCGTAACGTGAAGTGCTGACTCTGAAATGGTTTGTTCAAGCATTGTGTTTGGTAGCGTAATTTTCGTGGCTCTTGATTGGCTTTTTATGCCTAGTAGGAAACCAATTGAATGTTATAGTAATTTGGTTTGTTTATCGTACAAAAAGTATTTTCCCCCCTATCTAAGAACTCATAAAACAGCTTTATAGCTTTCGTTGAGTTTTATTTCGTGGTAAGAAAAATATTTTTTATCGTTTGGGAACAAATTGAGAACGGAGCAATTTGATTGGTGTTCTCCTTATTTATGACAACGAGGATGTAACGATTACTAACGATATCGGATTGTATCAACACGATAGTGATAATGATAGCAAATTATAATGATCATAAAAATAATAAAATGCAACGATAAAATCATCGATAGTAACACGAGTGAAAATCGTCGAAAAACGGCAATTGGACTTTTGGGCACTGAGTTGTGGCATGGAACTGAGATAAAACGAAAGGTGAATTAATTGAATTGAATTTTGGGCCTAAAAATCGTTTACCTAATTCACCATTTTCCATACAGCGGTTCACTGGTCAAACACAAAGAATTCAGTCGAGGTTGCAAGGTTCAAATTTGAATCGATCCTTGGAAAGTACCTTGGCACCTCGCTTGAGCGCTTTGTTTGACCAGTGAGGAAAAACGCACACATGCCATCGAGAAAATGTGTGATTTCTTTTGTATTTCCCTCGTAGCGTCACTTGCTAGATATTTTTGAAAGTGGCTAATAGACTGTCATTTTATGCTTTTTGAATTTAAATCAGTGAAATTGAATTTTGTTACGACAATTTTTAAAATAATTACAGAATTAATTTAATTTTTCTTTTCGTTAGTCTTAAACATCATTAGGACTTGGACCGTCAATGCATTTACTTTTAATTATACTATTTTTGATTCAGACGTCGTACCAAATTCAGTCGATCCAATTAGATTTTTCCAAGTCAAGCATTTAGGACAGCGGTTAACATACAGTAATATAGAAATCAGACTCTTCCGCAGTTCCCCGCTCAGGCCATCCTATATATACTTCTTCCTGCAACCCAGCCAGGCTGTTCTTCGTCGCTTTCAAAACATGAACACTTATTGCATATTGGGATTTCACAAGAAAAACAAACGTATTTCGTGGTTGTAAAACACGAATCGCACATTTCATCGGACGCCATTTAGCTTTCCCGGGATCCGGAACCAGCTGCCAAGCCTCTCATATAACACAGCAATGCCATGTTGATGTTTATGCGCATGCGCATGCACAGCTCATGATAAACCTGATAAACCTGATTTCTATGATGCATGCATTAGGTTCGGTTCATGAAAAGTTCGTCGTTTGAATCAGAGTAGCTCCGAAGTCGTAATTCCCGACCGCTTCACGTGATCTTAACGATTGGTTCGATCTCAATGTTATGGTCGAACTTATTTGGTTCAGACGTTCGTGATGTGACAA
The DNA here is from genome assembly GCA_011057435.1 of Actinia equina. Lineage (NCBI taxonomy): Eukaryota > Metazoa > Cnidaria > Anthozoa > Actiniaria > Actiniidae > Actinia > Actinia equina. The sequence goes on from WHPX01000273.1 coordinate 311,898, forward strand.
TGTTTTCCCAATTCAACGTGACAAACCTTTGGGGGAATGAAGAGCTATTCTTTTGCAACAGATCGGGATATCATCGTTATTCCATTCGTATCCTTTGAGATACTCATGAATTTTTACGAGGAGTAAAACAAAAGAAAATGAATACCCAGGAGGTTTGTCACGCTGAATTGGGGAAACATTGTCACACCACGAATAAGGTCTATTCTTAACATTTGGTTCGGCGCATGAAATGTTCGACGTACGAACCCGGCCTTAGATATCGTTCTTAGTTGGCATCAGTTATCTTTTTTTATCGCGCTTTCAGAAATCTGGCACTAAAATCCATAGTCTTGATTTTTTATTTCTTTTGTTTTCAGTTTTTGTTTTCTTTTTCCCTCATGAAACTACGTTTTAAATTAACCCTTTCAACCCTAACCCTTAATTGAAGATTTTTGGATGTAAAAATTCTTTTTTTGGGTCTCAAGTGGCTATAGGGGGTCTATAACGCGCCAAGGGAAAAAAACCAAATTGAGGATGTTTTTTTTTGCCAGCTTTTCATAGCGATTTCTGTATCATTAATCAGGAAAGAAAATTGTTTTATTACCCAAAACAATATCCAGAATTATTAGTAGTAACTTTGAACTGATGATTTTAGTTAATATCATGGCCAGCGCACGTAAAATTATTAACAGTTAATCGACATTCGGCTGGAAAATTATTAGTTAACTGACGATTGGGGATACCCCCATTGACACCCTCGTAGAATACGGGCAAAAAAAAAAAGCAAGCTCACAAAACAAAATAATGAAAAAACCAAAACGAGATGTGCTATGAATAAATCCAAGCAATTCCCAGCAAGATATCTACGCCACAAAAACTCCAAGCAACAGAGCAATTTGCCGGGGATGTATACTTTACCTTAATCCTCAGACTTTTTGATCAATTGAAAACATCGTATTTAACCCTTAGAAACTTACCCTCTCTTCCCCAATCTATATGTTATGGTCATTTGAAATCAAATTTACAATCTATAAGTAGTTAAATTAATATCACGAGATTTTTTCCAACGATTCGACTGAGTTGATTATTTGTTCTAGAGAACTCTGCTGGATTCCTTAAAGGACGTATTCACGTCAAAAACGGGAAAGCTTAATGAAGGCCTTTAAATTTTGGATTAGAAGATTTTCAAGAAAATACGAGTGGAGGAAGACTTGGTTGTTTACTCCAAACTTAAACGTCCATCCCCTAGCTCGTGTATTTAGCAAAAATACTGATTTTAAGAAGATATCGAGTTGTGAATCCGGCTTGTAGCAAAATTACGATGTCGAAAGCTCAGCCGTTAATTTTGATCAAATTCGTTACTCAAAATTAAGATAAATATTTTTATCTGGTATTGTTTTGTTATCGGTTTTAATCGTTAATATTTAAAAATTGCTTGTTTTTATGTGTGAGTCCGTGGACAACGATGTAATTTCTTTATACGAGTTAAAAAGTTGCTGTGATACTTGACTGATTGTCTTAATCTTTTCCATACTTTACCATCAATGAATGTTATTATTCGAGTTGTTTTGAATTTTGATATTATTAGAAAATATTCTTACAAATGTACATTGTTTCTTGTTTATGCACAAGAATTACATGCTGAGAACGTCGTTTTGTATTACGGCGGTCTTGCTATTGAGGTCTTAAGAGGGTTTGTTTTTAACTCGTATTTGCAATTTTTCGTTAAAATTATTTCAATAATATTTTATGGCAATCTGCGACTGTTAGATGACCGTGAAACGTTAATCTCGCCCAACAAAAGGGGGAAATCTTATGATGTTTTATTCATTGATGCGATTATTTCCAAGCCTATAGGGAGATAGGCAGTAGAGATACGAGTGTCCTTGGCTCAAATGCATGCATATGCAGGCCCCCTACTGCCCATCAGTCCAGCGTTACTCACCGCAAACAGGATTCCAAGAGTTTGGTTCTAACATATTAGCATAGAGCCGTCTCATAATCATCTCACCACCGCCTTGCTCGCTTCGGACTCTTCGGTTATTCAAATTTCTGCATTCTTTCAGAACACTATCAGAGGTAGGTAACTTTTAACTATTTTTCTTCTTTCTTATATATATTTTTTGAGTTATAATTTTCGAATTTGATTTTTTTCTTCTTTAACGTGAATTGCAAGAAATAGTATCAAAGTAGGATTTTGTTGCGTTTAGTTTGTTACATTTGGGGCTAGCACCAAGTAATCGTGCTTACTAGTACCAGCAAAAATATAGAAATTTCCGTCAGTCACTTCGTAACATTTACCCTAACTAGATAACTACTGGTTTTATTGACCAGTAGCTATGTTATGAATTGGTTTTCAAGAGGGGTAAACTTGAGTAACAATTAATGAATAAGGAACGGAACGGTTTTCTCGTAAACTAAAATTAAAAACATCGACTAGTATTCTTTCAAATATTAACGGAGAAAAGGAACTTTTCCAATGAATCAAACTTTTCCTTTGTTAAATAGCTTTTGGTAACCCGGGCAGTTAAAGTTCGCTCCAATATGAATAATAATAATAGTAGTAATTTTAGTCTTTATATGAAATGCTGCTTTGCGCTACATGCTAAACAAAAAACACAATTCTAACTGTCCGTACAATCCTACTACTACTTGTTGTACTATAATGTTAGTTGAAGAATTATTCAATTATTAAGTGCCTTTTAAAAAAAATTTCATTTGTCTCAACATATCGATCTCATTGTGATCGTGAACTTCTTTATACACCTAAGTGTTACGAGGAAATTCCTCACAAGATATCCATGAAGATTAGTTCGTTCAATTTTCAACGGATAATAATTTAAAAATATCTTATTTCTTATAGCTTGGTTGACTGTAAATTTGTCGCTAAATCCAGGAGTCACTTCGTCCCGCTTTTTAAAGTTTAGACGTTTTTAGCTTTTGAAGTTTGAATTGTTTGGGGATTTCTGTTGGGTCAGTAGAGTTGAAATAACTTCGTAATCTAAAATTACTAGTATTTTTACAACGTTATTCTCGAAAGTTTTCAAAAAATCCCATTATCCACAGTAGAGTTTGTATACTTATGCTCTTCAGATTGTAGTTTTTACAAATCTACAAACAAACAAATTATGAATTATCGGCGTTGCTTCCGAAAACTTAAACTTAAAACTTTCGAAGTTTTTAACGAATATTTTGGGTCTTTTTTCTTCGACTCCAAGACGGAAGTATCCCGTGAAAAGACGGACATCCTAAAGCAATATTTGTCGAGAACATTTACCTTATTTTTCTGCTTATTATCATAATTTTTTTCTTTTATCGGGTAAACTATGGAACTATGAATTATTTATATAATATATATTTTCGGTGATAGACGTAGAGTTCTCTTAACCTCAAAGCTCTTCTCATTTGGATATTTTAAAATACTTAATTGTCTAGTTATGACTAACTCTTAGCTGAGATTTTTTGGTTCGATAAGAGTTGGAGATAAAGATTCCAGAGTTTAATTTGTATACGTATTACGCAGGTACTTTCATAACAAGACCGCATTGTAAGATTGTTGAAAACTTGGAAAACCCCGTTGGGTTCTAGCTTGAATGAAATGACAATGAATTCAAACACTTGTCCGATAGGATATGAATGTTTATTTTGTTAAAGCTGGTCATTCAAATCAGTAGCCGAGAATATTTTCGTATAGTATTTCGGCTACGATTGTAACGAAAAATCTTTTTAAAATGGCTGTAGTATTATTCCTTTCATGCACTCAGGAAGAAATTCATAACTTCTATTAATTAAACTAGGAAACAGATAAACGTCCACGAAATTTTTACTGATAAACCATCTGAAGGCTCGATCCAAATTAAAAAAATTATCTCTCCTAAGAACTAGCAATAACAAGCTTGGGCGATATTTTATAGTTATCTCGAGACATCCTTATACGTCAAGATATTTTAACATTTGTTCGGCTTTGCATACACCTGGCATACCAGCAAATACACTCAACCGTTAAACATCCGATATTCTACGTTGGTAACGTATTGTAGTAGTATTACTAAAACTTGATACTGATCAATTCTATAGCCATTTGTAATTGAATGATTGCATGTTAGTGTTTTATCTATCTAAGTTATAGATTTTCATTCTGGAAAAAAAACACGCTGTTTTACAAACGTCTGAAGCAGATGTACTGCACAGCTACGCGCGCAAAGGACTTTGGGTCAAAATATCGGGCCTCAGTCCTGAAGTCAGACGTATACTGACAACAATGAATCATAAACCCCCCATCCACGTATTAAAAATTAATAGGGGGTGGGGTGGGGGGACCATATTGCTCACGAAATCTACTAGACAAGATAAGTAAATCAATAAGACAAATAGCTTTAAAACAAAAGAATTCAAAATTAAATCCAAAGAAAAAATCACCACGTAGTGTGGAAAACAAATTGTCATAATAAAAACATTTTTGATTGAAAAACGTCTTAGACGACTTCCCGTTGTTTCCCTGTTGTTTAGTAATTAATCTCAAGTCGCAGTATCACAAAGCCACTTTTCTAGAAAACGTCGGGCTGAAAAAATCAAAAACAACCAATATCCAGATGCTCTAGTTATGCCTGCCTACGAGAGCTCTTTAGAACTATATTCATGGTTTCGACTTAGATGGCAGTTTTGCAGTGGAAACAAAATCTTAGTTAGCTCGCACAGTTGCGACCAAACTTGTGGCCATCCGGCTTCCATGTTCGAAGTTAGAAAACGATCGTTTTTGCTGCTAAGTACTTGGTATCAATTACCATCTAATTGCATCGTTAGCAAACGTGGACGTGACTCAATGAATGTTTACTTAATCCTCAACTCAATTAGATCGAAGAAAAAATTTAAAAAAAGGAAGAAAAAAGAAATATCGTGCTATTGATTTTTCTTACAAGTACAGCATTCTGGTTTTTTTTCTTCTGTAAAGTACTGAGTTTTTTTTAAAAAGTACTAAAGTACATAGTTATACTATTTCTAAAATTACGAAACATGTTTGACTGATCTTTAACTAGATTTTAATTTTATCTATTAACAGTTCTCCACCACTTAATTAATTGTATTTGAACAACATGCTTGATTCGTCTTCAGCATGATTTTTAAAAGCGATTCGTAGAGAGCATCATGTTATTTTTTTCTCAAATAGTAACTTTTTGAGACGAAAGAGTCAAAGATTATAAATTTGATGAACGACAAAATTTTTCGCATTTTCCAAGACAAAGCGTTATCATCTTAAATAATTGCGTAGTACTGGTAAAAAGTATTGCTTCTGAAGATTGTTGAACAGTCTTCTGAATTGCTATCAGCTTGAGAGTTGACAGATCGTCAACACCAAATAAACTGCGCTGTGATTGTCCAAGATTATTTCAAACGGATTGATTGAGCCTATCTTCTCTTGATGATCAAATCAAGATGCGCTGGACAAAGCACTTTGAACCAAAAATCATACATAAATAAAAGGTTGAATAGTGGCTTCAAAGACTGACTTGTCGTCTAGATCCAAATCTTCTGAATGGAATCAGAATTTAGAAGTTTTATTTTGCGTAGGGGGGAAAACAAGAGAACCCGAAAATAGCCCTAAAAGTACAGAAAGTTGTTGTTCGCTATTTAAGTGAGACGGTTTTAATATGGTGGTTCGCTTTCCTGGGGAGAAGAACAAAACGACTGTCAAATATATTTCTCGTTCTGAATAGGTCAGGTTTTTAAAAAATTAAAGTAATTTGATGTAACAAAAGTCCAGCTGAGTAAGTTGAGTTCTTTTTAGTTGAGTTGGTTTTCGTTTCTTTGGTTTGTTTTAATAATCAAAACAATTACAGTTGAGTTGAGTTGAGTTGAGTTGAGTTGAGTTGAGTTGAGTTGAGTTGAGTTGAGTTGAGTTGAGTTGAGTTGAGTTGAGTTGAGTTGAGTTGAGTTGAGTTGAGTTGAGTTGAGTTGAGTTGAGTTGAGTTGAGTTGAGTTGAGTTGAGTGAGTTGAGTTGAGTTGAGTTGAGTTGAGTTGAGTTGAGTTGAGTTGAGTTGAGTTGAGTTGAGTTGAGTTGAGTTGAGTTGAGTTGAGTTGAGTTGAGTTGAGTTGAGTTGAGTTGAGTTGAGTTGAGTTCGTTTCTACTTTTTGTAACGATTACGTCTCCGTTGCACCGTGTAGACACTCTTGCAACTTGTGTCGCAACGCTGTTGCGACACAAGTTGCAGGAGAAAATTGCTTCGCGTAATTATTTTGAGTTGAAATGGACTCAGTTCTCCCAACTGTTTGTTTAGAGGCAGGTGTCCTCCGCACCCACTCTGTCAGTTTGAGCCCATTTTCAATAACCCGCATTCATTTTCTAAAATAAAAAGATTTTTCAGTATTCATGAAGTCAGTTCTGTATTGACTTCATGCATAAAGCCGTCAGCGAACTTCATTATTTTTAAACAACCAATCAAAGTCTTTGTTTTTCTTCTGGGTTTTTGTGATGAAGTGTTTAAGTAAGTTTTTAGAAATGTTACTATGAACACGGAAAAGCCATGCACTACGCGAGAAGAATCTAGATATACTTAGATACTTCAGCTTTATGGGACAATCACGTCAATATTACAAGAACAAAACTGAGTTTTATCGTTATCGAGACTCATAAATCTATTCTAGAGTGGATTTAGATATTTCTTTGGAATCTAAGCTATTGAAACAACCCTAGCAATTCTTAATTAAACAGAATTCAAAGTTTATTAATATCAAGTTCAGGTAAATTCATCTCAAATATGTAGAAATTCGTTTATAAAGTATGGCAGAAACTTATAAGAATGTAGAAAGTTTTAGCGAAATGTTATTCAGTTTGAGAAACTAAGAATGATTTGGTTTTTAAATCTTGGTATTAAAATTAGAATATCGAAACGATTAGTTCAGTAACACTACACCGAAAAACACTACTTTTAATTTAAAAAAAAAAAACTCGTATTTTTTAATAAAATTTCATTTTCTTATGAGTTTGAGTCCAAAATATAAATTTTGTTATTTTATTTGATAAATATTAAAAGTTTTATCTTGTTAACAACTTCCATGTTTTGTTATTTTTCTTCTTTCATTATTCACAGAAAGGTCAGTGGAAAATTCCTTCGCAAGATGGGCTGTGGATTCCTAAGAGTTGTACTACTTCTCTCGTTCTTTATTCTCGTTCACTCTACGGCTGAGAGAAAGAAAAAGTACGTACAATATATTTTTATTTTTACTTTGAAAAGACTTGAAACTAGTTTTACCCCTCTTTTTTTCCGACGAAGGACTGACGTCCGGAATGATACTTTTCACCACGGCGTTTAACTAAGTTTTCTCGTTATTCACTCGTTTGTCTATGGGTTTCTCTGCTGTCTCATTCTAGCCATGACTTACCCAGGAGAAATATAAATTTGTAGGCGAAGCTTTACGATATTCTGAAAGAATTTTTAAAAATTCTCTGTTGTTTTTCCCCTGGTTTTCAAGTCCAAATTTTTAATTTTTAAACTTTCTTGGTAACTTTATAGAGTTTAATTTTTTTGTGAAGTTTCAGGAACTGAGCTTGCAGAAGTTTGTAAATATTTTTCATTGTTAATTCTCGCATAGTTTTGATATTGTCATTAATATAAATGCTGTCGTGTTTTTACAGTGTTTCAACAGATGCTATAAAATACAGCAGTAAAGTTTTTTTTCGTGGATCAGAGAGAATAACATTGAAAAAATCACTAGTTTACTCACTAGGTTCATTCTCATACTGTAAGAAAGGTTTTTAAAGTCTTTTCGAAGCAACTAAAAATATCTATCTTCTCTTGTTTAGTATGACGTGGAGATTGTTGTCATAGAATACTAGAAAGGCTATTTATTAAGGACGTTCGCTAAAATAACTAAATAGCCATTTCGAGGTTGAAGGGAAAGAAAGCTAGGTCGAGTTGCCATTACAGTGGATTTTGGGACTGTTTTCGAAGAAATAGACGCAGATAGACACGATTTTGGAAAGATGTACCCTTAAACAGCCCCAAAATGCACTGCAATAGCAACTTGATCCAGTTTTTCCCCTTAACCTCGGAATCGCTAATGCTGCTCACGGACATGTGTATTGTACTTCAAAGCTGAATATTGCGGTAAGACGGAATCGTTTGCGAAGTGATATCCCCATGCCTTTCAAAATAAAACACCTGTCTGTGTGCACGTGTGGGAGGGAGCGAAAGGGAAAACAGAAGCTAGGGAAGAAAACATTAGAAAAGACATTAAGATATGCGGGATAAACGTTTTTTTTAAAGGTCTGTCGAGGATACAAAGAATCAATGGAAGAAGCAAAGAAGCTGTCCGATTTTATCAACAATGCCATCAAAAATAACGACAAGAAAATCAGACCAAATGCCGGAGGTATGAGTGAAATAAATTCGCAGCAGTATTGCGTTTTAGAGCATGCGTAATAATACATTTTGTATTTAGAGCCCGCGTTTGGTTTTGTCCTCCGCCACTAAAGGATTCTGCGCAAACGTGAACTTCGTTTCGGTATTTCACAACTTTAATTTATAGACGAAAAAGCTTAGCAGCATAACGAACAATAAACAACAACAAACAAGCAAACAAACGGACAAATCAACAAACGAAATATTTACGATGCTTAGTTTTACCCAGAATCCTTCATTTCTTGGCCTAGACAAGATGACTGCAAGCTCGGAATCGTAAAGTCAGAAATGCGCATGCGCGATTTGATCTTGAGCCGCATTTCTATCTTAACATTCTTTAACCCGCAAAGAAACAATTTCTTTGAAAGCACTGTTGAAAAATTAATAAATAGAAGAAAACGTCCTTTGCTTACTTTTAATTTTAAAGGTTGAAGCTTAAAATTTTGAAAATTATTATCTTTGATGCGAGAGAAATCGCAAAATCCCATCGAAAAAAGTGTGATTTTTTTGTATGTTAGTCATCTATACGATACGTTATCATACATTACCTTCCAAATATTCTTACTGTAAACCATAGGACTGACATTTTTATAATTTCATTCCCCAAGGGTACATTCTTAGTTATCATCAACTCACAGCTGTCTAAGAATATTATTTTCGAACGAAAACGATAAGACCTCAGATGTGAATCAGTAGAGAAAACGGTCGAATTTCCGGTGCTAACCTCTTTGATTCAAAAGCAAAAAGAACTTAATTGAAGCACGCAGAATCTAAACAAAAGTGTGCTACTTTCTTTATTTTATTCGTAATAAAATTCTGTCTTTTTTTCCTTTTTCTTTTCTTTTTTTAATTTTGGTGTCAACATTAATGTAGATCCATTAAATTTAAGTTAGAATTGTAGCATTCCGGAGATAAATTAAGTTAAGGATTTAAACAAATTTTAATATTGTTTTTTCAGTATTTAAGAAAAGGTATTTTAGGTTATTTTAGTCGGTATTAAAAAGTAATGATATATTTATCGAGAAATAGAATAAAACTATTTCTTACTAAAATGACTGAAATATAATAGAAATAGGAAGTAAAATACAGCATAAATCTCACCTGTTTTCGTGTTCGCTCGTTTTCTCACCTAGTTTTTCCCTTTGCCTCAGCTCACATGAACTATTTTCCCGCGAGAATACTTCACTTTATTTCTATAAAAGCTTTTCGTTTCAAAAAGAAAACTGACTTATAATCTTTTAAGCTTTTTTCGAGCCCGAACTGAAACATTTAAAGAAACAAATGCATTTTCGGCGCAATTCGTTTGTCACAAATTTAGCCAATCAGAGTCAAGAATCAAGGCAACGAAAAACCTATTTGAAATCCAAGTAATCGATTGTCTTAACAGATTTTATGATTAAACCTGTTTTTCTTGTATTTAGTACATCTGATAAGAATTAATGTGTTTTTACAAAGCTAAGTATCTTAAATGCGTGCGTCTTTAACAAATGCATTGGCTATAATAGAATATATTCTGCCCTGAGGGGAATATGGCACTTCTCCCCAGCTCCGTTTAGGTTTTTCGTCTTAACTTCCTCGTTCTCTTCAATTCCCTAAGAAATATAGCAGAGACTAACAATTTTTTACTTTATTTTAGGCCCACCAGTCGTAGTCCAAGTAGAATTTAAAGTGGTCTCTTTTGGTGAAATCAAAGAAGCACAGATGGTAAGATGCCGCAAGACAAGTATCTTTTATTCTGCTCAACCAGTTAGAGCGCATCTTATATCACCCAACGATCTTTTCCCTTTTTAGATCTATTCGATGGATATATTCTTCCGTCAGTGGTGGTACGATCCTCGTTTTGCTCACAACTTCAGCACTCCGTTCACCATGGCGGCAGACGCTACCGAGTTGTTCTGGACACCAGACACCTATTTCTGGAACTCGAAGTTAGCCAAGTATCACAAAGTGACCAGAGAGAATATGAGAGTCATGATAAATCCTGATGGAAAAATTTACTTCAGTACCAGGTAAAATATCTTATTGTTGAGGACGAGGAGGGGGTAGGGAATACCACAGGATGACCAGAGAGATTGTGATAGTTATGATAAACCCTGATGGAAAACTTTACTTCAGTACCAGGTAAAATATCTTATGCTAGAGGGGGAAGGGGAAGGGTATACCACAGGAAGATGATGTTGGGGGGAGGGGGTAAAGTATACACAGGGTAAACAGTGAGAATACGTGACCACAGGGTGACCATGAAAAAGATGAGGGTGTTTAAGCTTTTTTTTTGGCTTGAATGCAGGATAACTCTCGTTGCACAATGTGATATGGACCTACGTTTGTACCCAATGGACACACAAGAGTGTCCTCTTATTATCGAAAGCTGTGAGTATTGCCATCTTACGCCGAAATAATGTCTAAAAAGTAACCTCAAAGGCCCGAAACAAGGTATCTGTGTCACGCAACATTGTATTCAGAGAGATGTCACGCGTGACAAAACTACAACTACAATAATACAATAGTTTATTTTGACATGGAATTTATTTTTCTAGGAGCGTTAAGCTTGTTCCAAATATTAAGAATCTTTTTAAATTGCCTGCATAGTAGCGCTCTTAGGAGGGGAGGGGTGGAGAGTTACACTCTCCTCCCAATAGCGCCGCTATGCTATGATTAAATTATAATTAGTATGAATCAAATAATGCAGGCTTTCCAATTCTGACAAGCGTTACAGTAAAGGTTTAGACATCACTCGTTGCTAATGACGTTGCAGGCCGTGTTCACAGTATGAAACTTGTTGCGCTTTACGTTGCAGAAGTAGGATTTCATTCGTGATTGCGTTTGCAACGTTGCACACAACTGTTTTCTCACAAAAGTCAACTTGTCAATACAACATCTTTTATTTCTAGTAGTCAAATACCACCGTGTTTCTTGATTACAGACTAATTTACTCGGGGTTAGCCTCATTTCAGTGCCTAAATATTCACAAATAAAGAATGCATAACTTCAACCATTTTAAACACTTTAAAATTCCAAGGTTCTTTGACTGGAAATGAATATATTGATGCTAACCCTAAGCAACGCATGAATATGAAAGATAGATTCATACAAATTCGTCGCCTAAGACAGTCCCAGAATGCACTGCAATGCCAACTTGGCTCGTTTTTCCCCCCTTCAACTTGGGAATGCCTATACTAATAGATGCGGTTATTTTTCTGTCTTTACAGACGCGCACACCAGATCTGACGTAGACTACTTCTGGAAGGGAGGAAGCGAACAAAGTGTCGAGATAGTCTCCAAGGAGATGGCACAGTTTGAATTCATGGGTGCTAGCACTATTGTTAATTCGCAAACCAACAGTAAAGGTATCGAAAAGTTGAACTTACTTTCAATAGACTAAAAACTAGGGTTGTATCGTCGTGTACGGGAATTGTCAGGGGAATTCTATATATTCAAATTCAAATTTCCAGTAATCGGCTAGTAGTAGTACCCTACGATAGCATAAATTAAACTATAATAATCATATATAAATAAACATCGTTTAAATATAACTAAAAAATGAGACCAGCCAACCGAATTCGCTTCGTGGTCTAGGGGTTAGGTTTAGGGTTAGGGTTGGGGTTGGCATTGTAGTAGTTCTTTGGTGACGAAGGTACCGAGTTCGATTCTTGGTGTCTTCACCTTTTTTTTCTAAGTGAAGAGAACCAAAATTTCTAAGTACCACTCATGTGTTCGGAGACCTATTACGTACTTCGTTAATCCGTACACGACGATAGTACCAAAACTAGAGCAGTTTTCGTGTGACTGTGAAAAGCTCACGGCACGAACATGGTCGTGACACGGCAAGGGATACGCCAGACCAATCACATTACTCTCCATCCAATCAAATACCCGGAACAAGGCACTGATAAACACATAAGTAAGTCCATAAGTACATAGTACTATTTCTTTCTTAGCCAAAAATGCTCAGTAAGGTGCAGTAATATAGAAGAAGCTCAAAGAAAGAATGTTGTTTCTTACGACGTACTTCCAAGCATAATTAGATCAACGTAACCCTTGACCGCATAACACGAACTCTGTTTCTCCGACAGGTTCATTTGCCAGTCTCCATGCTAAATTCCGCTTTAAGCGTCGTGTCAACTATTTCATAACGGCCACCTACATGCCAGCAATGATCCTAGTCATATTGTCTTGGTGCACCTTTTGGATCCATAGGAACGCTGTTCCTGCCAGGGTTACCCTCAGGTAAGTATCCTTTGTACATTAAAATGTTATAAATTTATGGAATATAAAACGCGCGCGCACGTCTCTGTACTGTGATATAAACACGTTGTGAGCTCTAGAGCACGAGAGAAGGAAGCTTAGGAACACGAGCTGTAGCCGAGTGTTTCTCTTGCTTTTCGAGTGCTCTGCAGCTCTCAGCGTGTTTATATCACAGGTACAGAAACATATAAGCAGCCCGTTTTATATTGCTTTTATTCAATATGTTTGAACGATTTGGGCGAGCGACTTGCTGTTTTTCACCGCTGTGTAACTCATGACTGAGGAAACTGGTTCGAAGCTTTCCAAAACCATTTATTTCAATTGGGTTCGTTTGATGTTTTATTCTTTTACGAGGGATTTTTCTGGGTTCTCCGGTTTCCCTGATCCGTAACAATCAACATGTGAGTTGAGTGAAAATAGCGTTAGTATGTTTTGAGCGAAAGTCATAAAAAGGTCCCTCATAGGAAAGGTTTGGTTATAAAAAATTATATTGATATTGGTTTCGTGGGACGAGTTAAAGTAATGTTAATGTCGATTGAGTAAACGTAGTTTGGTAATTGGGATTCTTCTCCGAACCAATCATGGGGGCATGAGCGATTGTTACAAAACTTGACTTTTTAAATTGAGCCGTGCCGGCGAAACGACTGCAGTTTGCGATAAGTTTAAAATTTCAATTTCAGAAGCAGCGCATTAGTAGTACCACCGATAGTAGTTTTGCCATGAAAATGAATTCATGTTTTGAATATCGACTGCTTATTCATACACTTTTCAGTATTACTACAATTCTGACCACCATCCTCTTGTACGGCACTGTCAACTCCAGTATGCCTAAAGTCAGCTACTCCAAAGCCCTTGACTACTTCTTGATGACGTCTCTTGGATCTATATTCATGTCACTCTTGGAATACATACTTGTCCTCAATACTCATCCTAACTTTAGACGATCAAAGGAAGAAGATGAAATCGCCAGCGAGCCACTCAATTCGCCCGAAAAACAGGTAGAATTCTGAGATAAACATTTATTTAGTGAATTTGATTGCACTAGCTATAGTCCGAGACTGAAGGTAGTATTTTCGCACAAAAACCACTTTATGTGCACCAATGAATGTCCATACGTATACGTGCACACCATTGGTATTTGCGCATTGACAGCGCCCACTAAGAACGCCTGCACCAAAAACTCATATTTGCGCACCAAAAATGTCGTTATGCGTGCATCAAAGAGATGTTATTTGCGTACCAAAATCTCCATATTTGCGCTCCAAAAATGACCTTAATCGCGAACCAAAAAGTTGCTATTTGCGCAACAAAATCCACTTTTTGGCTCCCAAGAAATGCCGTTAGTTTGCACACCATGTAGCGAGCGTTGAATATTGATAGCAAATTTGTAATTTCCTACAGGACCTGACACCCGATACCATCGTGACCATGATGGATAAAACTTCCAACGGAAGAGAACCCTCTGTAAAGGATAAGGTCACTACATGCCTCGTACCTAAACCCAAAAAACAGAATAGCAAGAATGACAAAAATTTACCATATTTGGATGTACACTGGATCGACCGCACCGCAAGAGTTATCTTCCCTGTTTGTTACTTCATCTTCGTTGTCAGTTACTGGATCTACTATGTCAATCATCCAGAAACCGACTTCTCGTTGTTTTAGAAAAGACCTCTTGAATTTCTAGTCAATTTTCAGTCGATACTCTTTCGCATCGAACTGCAATGTACTTTACTAGTTGACCTGATTTTTTGTTTTTAAGAAATGTTGAAGGAAACATTACGTGTACCGTTGGATAGGAGCAGGGTAATATGGCAACAAATGTTTATTATTCGCATATCCGAGTATACTGTACGAAGCTTTATTATTGACACATCCGAGTATGCTGTGCGACACTATGGGACAATGCTCAGTTGAGTTCTGGCCAAACCTTCGTAATAGTATGTTATTGGTTGTTGCACCCACCGGGGATTTGAAATCTTGATACCAGGTGAGAGTAAGGCCCGTAGTAATGCAACATTGGTCAAGTGTTATACCCAACATTCTCCCTACGGGTGAGACGGCTCGTGGTGACGTAATATAGGTAAGTGTTACGCCCACCGGGGTCCTGACATCGATTTTACCCGCGGGAATGAGGCCCATGGTGACATAATATCGGGTAGGTGTTGCAACCACCGGAGACCTGACATTCCTACCTACAGGAAATAGACCACACAGAATCAATGAGGACAAGCGAATAAGTGGAAAACGCATTAATATTAATATAATACCTTTAAGACAAGACTAAAAGTTTACTAGAGCAGTACGTGGTTTCCTTCTAGTTTGTTATTTCTTTTTCAATAATTTTTATCCAAATTTCATTCTAATCTGAAATTGGTATGCCTAGAGCATTTTTCTCTTTTACTTTTTCATATATTTTTCCAATAATTCAAATATTGCATAGCACGAATTGCAGAATTCGAATTCAAAAGATTCATTTGCAAAAATTGACTTCGCATCCTTGTGTTGACAAACCTAATAACTTTTCTAAAATTTAGCCACATTGTCAACGAAAAAAAAAGCTCAAAAAACTTTGTTTTTTTATCTCATTCCGAGATGATAGATGATAGATCCTTGCAGATTTAAAACTAAAACTAAGTTACTGTATTTATAATACACTTTGTCTTAATAATTATTGTGGATTGTTTTAAACTGACCAGAGTCTCATTTTGCTTCCAAAACAAACTTGGCACAATTTGATTGTTTAAAGTTAGAAATTCATTTTTGTGAAGTTTAATTCATCAAGACAGGTTTTATTTAACTGGAAAAGTAGTAAGTAAGCAAAGTAAATGGAGGTTATTGGTGGAACTGTATTTTGATTTATTTTGTGTTTATTTGACTATTATACAGTTGTAAGTAATTTTTGCTTTGCAAGTCAAGTAAAATCACCCTAAGATGCATTCATTTTTTAGAAGGGAGAGGGTCCCCGGAGCAACAGTTGTTAGCATATGTGTCCAATTTACTAGTCCACCCAGCTTAGTTTTGAAATTTTAAAATGGCCCCCTGAATACCTAACTGAAACAAAATTGCAAAAATGCAAGTTTATTAACAGAAAAAGTCAGTGATTCCCCTTTTTAACTTGTAAATATTTGATGCCCCCCTTAATTTGTCGAGCCCCCTCCCCCTCCCCCTCCTAAAAATGAATGCTCCCAAAGAAATTAATTTATGAACTTCAAACTTGGTTCCCACATGCTTGTTTGACTTGTTTTTACTAAGCTTTTTCAATCAATATCTCTAAAAACTCAAATAACAGACAATAACAATAAGAGAGAAAAAGTAAGAAAAAACGTTAGGTAAAAAATGGCAAAGAAAATGTTTTTTTTTTTTGGAAACCAGACTTGGTATATTCATTAATTTAATGGTATTCTACTAGCTTTTCTATTAGGTTATTATGTCTTATGATATTTTCTGAATATAATAGAGGGATTTTACTTGGCCCATGAAAAGTTAAGCAATTCCATTGTTTTCTTTTGTAATTTTACTTTGGCGGTTAGTGACTAATTATGAATACACAACTCTACATTAATCAAGTGTTAAACAAAGCTAAAGGATATAGCCTACTAGTAGCGAAGCGAAAAGTTGTTTGCATCTAGATATGTTTGACTGACTAGTTGAATTTCGACTATCCTGCCAAACAGGCTATTGACTCATAGGTCATTCGGGCTCAAGGAACAATTGCTTAAATTATTGTACATCTTTATCTGCCACAGCCTAGGGGTTCAGCAGATAACATTACCTTCAAGGTCTGTCTTGATAATTTACATTATTATGCTCAACCTGATTCAATTATTGTTTATTAGTTTATTTATATTCTTCCATGTTGGTTTTCCAACATGCTGTAATTTAAAAATAACTAGTCAAGTTCAATATTTGGATTGCTGTTACCACATAGGATAGAGCTAATTTACCTCTTATTGATAGAATATTCTTTACAAAACTTAGACATCAGGAATGCCTGTGGTTTCACATGCAAGTGATCGAGAGCCGTTAATTGCCTTATGCCAATGTTTTTAAAAAACACGGCTCAACTGTGCAAAACAGAACAAGAATGGCATCTTTAAAGTCTTTTAATAAACTAATAACTAACATGTGACAGTTGAGTATTTTCTTTGATCATCAATGTCACTCTGATCCAAATAGGCTTTCTACCATCACATGATGGCAGCCATGACAGGAGGCAGGAACAATTGCGCACTGTAGTCTCAGAAGGCAGTCAGTCTTGATGAGTGACACATAGTGGCACAGTCGTCCTAAGGTCATGTCCTCTATTCTAATTCATATTTATTTCCAGGAAGAAAAACAGTCCGAAGAGATTAGAATAATCATAATAAATTGACAATCCTCGACCAAGATAACCAAGTTAGACCCTTTCAGCTTGGGTATAATGTTTTCCCATTTCAGACCACATCTGGTTTTCTGAGTATCATTTCTTTGTTTAACCTCGATCACATATAACATCCACAATACTAGATTCCAT
The DNA here is from genome assembly GCA_011057435.1 of Actinia equina. Classification (NCBI taxonomy): domain Eukaryota; kingdom Metazoa; phylum Cnidaria; class Anthozoa; order Actiniaria; family Actiniidae; genus Actinia; species Actinia equina. The sequence continues at coordinate 329,038 of WHPX01000273.1, forward strand.
TAGTTCAGATTCCACACTTCGATTGACAGCGCTGTTCACCACCTCATCCAGTAACACATGAACAAGATTCTCGTCTGATACAAATCGCCAAAGATAAAGCTGTAGATAATGTGTATCTACTTGAATCTGCTGTAGACCATATTTACCAAAGGTATGCAGTCTAACGCACTCCAGGAGAGTCTAAAACAAAAAGTTAATTCTTGTTTAGAATGCGAAAATATTGGAGCAGAAGAAAATGGGCCAAATGTCAGGCTCTACTGACTTACACTAGCAGATGTCTGCAAGCTTTGCTAGTTCCAGGGCAGGTTTAGTATAGTACTGTATGGGACTAACATAGTGAACTATGGAAGTCAGCCCCTGATTCCCAAACAAAATGATCCATCTTACCTTGAGTGCTATTTTCACAATCCCTGTGAGAACAGAAACTTTAGAAAATTCTACAGGACTAAATATCTCGATTTTCTCTGAGAAAAGTTTCTGGATGTTACTGAGTAGACTTGAATCAAAACCAGTACTAAAAAGAAAGTAAAAGATGACAGATATTGTGAGCCTTACAGGGCAAAGCTGCAGCTATATAGAAGCCAATAGACCTTAGGTGTAATGTCTTCCCAATTCTGACCATGTGTCATTCCTTTGAGTATCATTTCTTTGTTTAAAAGTTGAACACAAGAAGACACAATTTGGATACAACTTAAACAAAGAATCTTACTTCAGAAGAATGAAAGTTATGAAAAAGAAAAACATTTTACCAATTAAGTTAAATGGTTAATTTGAGGGTCAAATACCTTGGAGTGTAGCTAAACTGAGACCGGCTTGGCTTTGCTTGGCTTGATAATGAGTAAGCAAATTTACTTGAATCTGTCAAAGGAGAATAAGATATAAGATACCAACAATTGGATTTCTAATTCATCAATGTGAAGTGTGAGCCTTCCTCACTCCCTCCTCATTCACCTACACTACTCAAACATTCCCTTCCCATTTCTACTTATCTCATTCATCTTTCCTCTCATCCTATCCCACTAACCTGAGCTATGAGCCTTCCTCTGCCCCTCTCCTTATTTCTCACCTGAGCTGTGAGCCTTCCTCTGTCCCTCCCCATACAGCTTCACTTACTTTAGCATTCCCTTGCAATTTATCCTTTTCTCATTTATCCTTGCTCACACCCCATCCTACTCACCTGAGCTGTGAGCTTTCCTCGCCCCTTCTTCATACAGCTGCCCTACTTGAGTATCGATCGCCGTCACATCTTCAACAATCCGCTTCATCACGGCTCGCACATTACGTGGTTCAATAGTATTGATCCAGTCGCGTGTCTCAACACTCTTTCTAATCATCTGCAAGTAACAATGAAAAATAAACCAGCTAGTGGCAGACTGAACTTTTTCAGGGGGGGTTGCTGTTACCTATGGAAAGGCATCAGATAGCAACTTTTTGGATCTTGCCTTTACTTAAATTATTTCCCAACTCACCCAATTTCCCCCTGGATTTGTCCTTGTAAACATACTACTGAATGTATAAGGCCAAATACTTATCACACACTAATGAAATGAAATGGGTTCCAAATCCTTTTGAATAGCCATGAATTATCTTAATGCGTAGTCAAAACATGTCCAACTTCTAAAACTTGTTTTCCTCTTCTATTCTAATTGCCCGAATTTTTAGTGTCTTTTTATTTTGGAAAATCAGGAACCGTATATAGATGGAATGGACTGGACTTCGGTTGGCTGGATCGTACGGAACGTAGACGTTTTTCTACACCGAATTTGCAGCTTTTATCCTATGATATTTATTTTATTATTGATAACTAGTGATCCTATGTGGAAATTTTGCACACACAAAAAAAAAAGAAAAAAGAAAAAAATGTTTTGGATCGTTGCACTGGTTGAAGTCCTGTGAAGCCTTTTTCAAAGGACTGTATACTTCATGTGTCTATTGGTGACTATATGGATCGATACTGGTTTTTACGACTAATTGTTACAGTTTTTTAATCCAAATGACATATTAATTTATCATTACTTATATCGTATGAGTTCCGTGTAAACAATACGAAAATCAGTAACCGTCTTGTAACCGTATGGTATCGTATCTTAAAGTAACGTAACTACGCGTCGTGATTGATTGAATTTCTGGAAGACAATGGGAAACCATTTCAATGTTACGGCATGTCGTACCGCCAGTTTTGGTGCTGGACTCGGTGTCCTATGTTAGTAGAGTTGTCTGTTTGTTCTCTCGTGCTTCGAGGTAATTCTTTTTCTTTTTGATTTTCTTCCCTCCACCAAATACCAACTTCTGAATTCTAATTCGATCTATCGGTAGCCTTATCAAGTGGGCTGCAAAACCTGTTAGGCTTCTCGTCCACCATGAAGTGCAAAATCCAAACCGCACTACGTACCTGGGAAATGACTAATCCTTGGATCTTCACATAATGATTTAGTAAATCCTAAAGATATATATTAGTAAAAAAAAAAAATGTTTACAGACCGTGTCTGCTTGGACGTAATGTTTTCCAATTTCACACCAAGTGTCATTCCCTTAGGGCTAGGAGTTTTTGAGTGTCAACCATATTAGAGTATTTCCCAATATATACCCGTAAATCAAGAAATAATATTCAAGAGAATGAGACGTGTTATTCTCTTAGATTTCAGATTCTTTGAGAGTCATCCACATTAGATTATTTTCTCAATCTTTAACGGTAAACAAAAAATAGTATTCAAGAGAATGACACGTGGATTGAAATCGGAAAACATTAGGCCAAAGTTGAATTGGTCTGTTGATGGAATAAATAATAATAGATAGGCGAGCAGGATTTTATTTGCTTTGCTGCCGCAAAGTCAGTGACACGGTTGGAAACCACAACAGCGAGGAGCCAGTAGTTGCTGTAGCGGGATCCTTTCTATATGTATGTTAAAGACAAGGAGAGCGTATGGAAAGATCACAGAAGTTGTTCCATTTTGAAGCCTTTGCTGGATCAATTCAATACTTTTTTTTAGGGTGACGCAAAGCATTAGTGTTATGGGGGAAATGATTTGGGTTACCTGTGCTATTGATCTGGCTTCAGACACAAGCTCTGAGACTGGTGTCCGCACGCATCCCCGACGAAGCTCTTCGTCTACTGGGAACTGTTCATCCGTCAGACTTAGCTAAAGGTGTAACAGGAAGGAAGGAATGAATAGTATCATCATCAATCTTCATAAGTACCATCATCATCAACAACGATCATTAATCTCGTTCATCATCATCATCATCAGTTCTCAAGTTCTCATAAGCTCCAACATAATCATCAACAGCATCATTTATGACCAACATCAATCAACATCGTTGTATCCAACTCTCGTCATCACCACCAATAATGAGCAGCAATCAATACCCTCATCACTACCATCGACATCGATCAACACGATTATCATCATTATCAACAAAAACCTTGATTATCATCACTATCAACACTATCAATCCACTTCACCACCATCAACATTGATCATTAACATTATCGTTATCATATTCTGGAGTGTTTATATTATGTAGCACAAAGATCAAACACAAGGTACATAGTGAATATCTGAAGGGGAAAACAGACAGCTATCTATAACCAGAGATCAATTAAAATCACTCACCACATAAGTGATGGTAGATTCATGGAAATCAGTACAGAGTCTTGACAAAAGAAGAACCAACGCTGGAGGAAGTGAACTCACTTTGTTGCAAAAGTCCTTCAGATGGAAATAAAAAACCATCAGAGGATGCATTGCTTCTGAACGGACTAAGCTGGGTCCTTAACTGCTCTTAGTATTCTTCCTTGCTGCCTCTACTACCCATCCACCATCCCCCCAAGGATGCCCAAGTCTCCTATCCCCCAGGGATGGCCAAGGCCCATGCCCCAGGCACGCCCAAACCCCCCTTCCCCCAAGGTATCCAATGGTTAATATTTCAGTCACAATTTAGCATTTATTCTTTACCTTGGCAGTTTCTAGCACGTGTTTCAAGAAATCTACTATCAAGCCTTCTCGTACATCGTCAGCACAGAACGGACCACGAAAATACGGCTTGACAGAAAAAGTGATATCAGGACCTATAAATGCCTGTAGAAGAATTATCCAAGAGTTAATCTAGCTCATACCATACTCTCTAGGAAGTGCAATTCAGAAAAGATAGTTAAACGATGCAAAATAAAAAATCAGAGAATTTACCTTGAGATAGTTGAGTACAGTCTTGATTTGATCCAGGATTGCGTTACTGGTTTGTGTAAGAAGATCGGAGAGTGCGTGACTTTTATCTTTGCCTGTCTGTCGGGGTAACGCAGCTAATGCTTGACGAGTGTCTGTCAGACAAACTACAAACACGAAAGAAAATTCAAAATTTTTCTCATTACAGTAAAATTTTCACCCGTAGGTAGCGCGAATTTTGTTCACGATAATTACCTGCTAATTGTTGTCGTAGGCTTTGAGCATAAAATATTACTCGGTTGTGCGCAGCCCGTGCAATGATGTTTGCTCCCGACCTTGATAAACAAAAGAAGATATGACATTATAACGACTGAGCAACATTCAGTTGACTGAGAAGAAGAAACGCTCTGCGAAAAAGGGGTGGAGTAAGCGCGAAGCAAGAAACCTTACTTTTTACAGCAAGAAACTAAGGCTTGGCAAGAGCGCATAAATACCACCACTCATTCTGGATGGGATAGTACAGCATCACACGTCAAACTCCCCTATTCAGCTATTCATCAGGTTACGACTAGACCCCCCTCTCCCCAGAAAGGGACAAATTAGGAAATGAGGCAAGTCCTGTCCCATCGCTCCCTGGTGATTATACTGACCTGCCAGAACCAATATCTGGAAGAAGCTTATGAACCGCCTGAAGACGACGATGAAACCGATCTAGTGCGCGCACCAGGAGAACGTTGTTACCAGTATCGGTCTGTCAAACAACATATATACACTTACCTATATAGACTTACTGGGTCTGGGATGTCGTACAAGGAACAGAGGACCCAAAGATTTAAGCGTAATGTTTTCACCTTTCAAATCTTTTGTGGATTTTAAGATTCCATTTTAACCATAATAATGAATCTTTTAAGATTAATAGCTTTACCGATAACAAAACATAATACGCAAGATAATGAAACATGGTGGTCTGGATTAGGAAACATTTTGCAATAAGTTGACTTCTAAATTCCACTTCGATCTCTTGTCGAACGCTTAAGCCATCTCCCTAAAATCAGAATCTTATGTTTGTTTTCATTTGGTATGTTATCTATACTTTTTACACACCTCTAGTTCAATTCTTGCTTCTGTGATTTTGAAGTACTGGCCCATCAACGTCTGCATGAAACTGGATAGCTTCTTAGATACCACTCGTTCTAACTCTTCTGGATCTGTCACATGACTAGCAAATAACAAAGAAATAAAAAGAAAAGGAGAGGTGGTCAACTAGCTCCACAAAAGAAGATAAATAACGGCTAGATTTACGATGAACTATAAATTGGGGACTTGACAGACTGCTTACAATATCTTGTCATGAGTAATACATTTTTTTAAACCAAGAATTCTGGAAACATAGGAGAAAAAACTTCCAACCCACATGTATGGTGCCATATCTAGTAACTTACTCTCCAATTTGTCTTTCTACGAACTGCTCCTTATAAGAAGCGATTACCAAGCACACAGTGCTTAGGAAGCCATTGCACCCACAGTCAATGAACTCCAGAAAGTCCTGAAAAAAAGACAAAAGTTAATTAAGCTTGGTTATCGCTTTCAACTCAAAGCAATTATAAGCATAAGCACCCTATAAAGACTCATAATCAAGTTGTGTGTCACACATTCGACGGCGAGTATCTTTCTCAGACATGCCATAGAAGAGAAACAAGACTGTAGTAGTGATCTTGTATTCACCATCATAATAAGATAAGAGCTGTTTGTTCAGCGACAAACAGAAAATCAAAAGAACAAAGAGTGGAATATTTTCTGCTGCTTACCATGGGTCTTTGATGCTTGGATTCTTCCTGTGAACTATCATCTTCTGAAGCTGCATAAGAGAGTAAAAGATTTATTGATTAAACGTGAAAAGAGAACCAAAAATAAATGTGGTAGGTGAAGTATTTACAAAATAGGAGCTTAGCTTTAATATTTCATGTTGTTTTGTCAAGTTTTACAGTTTCTATGTATATATGTTTAATGTCATTGACATTTTGGGCTATTCTTGTGACAGCCGTCACCAGGAGCTTATCTTCTGTATCTCCGCAAAGTGAATAGGAATCCCTGCCACTCCCCACTCCGTAGGTCCCCCTTTTTTCCCTTTTCTCCTGCTAGGCTCTTATATTTTCTAATCTTAGCCCCCCCCAGACATTTACCCATACTAGTCTCAATCTAAACCCCCCCCCCCCCCAAGTTTTTAGGTTGCTCCTTGGCCCAGCTATTAAGTGGTAAATATAATTTTATGTCTTCAGTGGTACCCTCAACAGGCTGTAATTCTTGCTTTTTAAGTTCAACTTGAGCTTCAAGGACTCTTATATTTTCATCCAATCTTTCCCTTGCCCTATGAGATAATGTAAAATCATGAATATGGATACAACTCAAACAAAGAATATTAAACCCAAGAGAATGACATGTGATCTGAAATGGAAAAATACCCAAGCTAAAGAGATGAGAGATTGAGTTCCCCACATTTCCACGAAAATCCTACCAAAAACTAGGTTCACAAGCACCTATTGAATCGCTTTAGATCTGCCCAAATACAGGTAAAGAGTTTTCCACAATAATTTCCACACTACTTTATTACTATTTACTTACTGGGTAATGAATTCATCACACAGTTCATCTGCTGGCTCACGAAGTTGTAGTAACAAGTCCACACACTCTGCTAACTGTTTGGGAGTTGACTTCAAAGAAATGATAAAAATAACTTAGTAAATTCTTTCTATCCAGTGTACTCATGATATGACAATTGAAGTCACTTAAATCAGGAAAAAAGCTAGTATTTTCAGTATATATCCAAAAATGATCTATAAATTGAATGGAATTTTGTATGCATTCCTGCAGCAAAGAAATGACAAATGTTATAGATCACCTAGTCAGACAAACCTCTATACATTCAGACAATACCATATATTAAGGCATGCAGCAAAGAAATGACAAATGTTATAGATCACCTAGTCAGACAAACTTCTATACATTCAGACAATACCATATATTATGGCATGCAGCAAAGAAATGACAAATGTTATAGATCACCTAGTCAGACAAACTTCTATACACTCAGACATACCATATATTATGGCATATGCCATGTCTGTGTCATTATTCCTTGATTATACTACATGTACAGTACATGCAAATTTCATCATATGGAATTTACTGTGAGTAAATAGGGAGGTCATTTCATTTACTCTTATACCTTAGGATTTCTCAGTTGCTCTCTTAATCTTATTATGAGTTCTTTGACTATTTCATCACAATCTTGATGGATCCCTTGAAATGATGGCATGTGACTGTACTGGTGTAACACATCTCTGGCTTTTGTGTAATACCTGCGTATTGATATTATTTCCATGCCAAAATATTTAAAAAATCTGCACTTTTACTATAAATTATACTGAGACCAGGGTCCTAGGAGTGCATTGAGGGGAGGGTCCCAGGAGTGAAGTCAGCAGAGGATCCCAGGAGTGAAGTCAGCAGAGGGTCTCAGGAGTGAAGTCAGCAGAGGGTCCTAGTCATGCCCTGAGGGGATGGTCCCTGGGAGAATACAAAAGAGTGGTACTGAGTAGAAGTTCCTGGTATTTACTGAATTAAGTGGGGTCCAAGAGGTAAGCAAAGGTAAGTGTGCTAATGAGAGTGTCTTAGGGGTAGACTGAGTAAAGGGTCCCTATGGGGAATGTCCCAAGAGTATTAAGTGAGTAAAAGTCCAAGAGGACCTTTGAAAATGTCCCAGGAGTAGAGGGTTCCAGGGTTACACTGCTCACAGGAGAGTCTTACATGTGTGCTTTGGTAATGGCCTGTGGGCAAAATGAAGAAAAGGGAATGCCGTGAGAGTATTCTACCACCATATTCCAACTAGATTGTATTCCCTTAGCAAACAACTAGAGGATTGTATATGATGACACTTTACCGGACAGCCAGTCCATATTGTTTCATTTCTACACATTTCTTTAATCTGGATGGTAATTCAAACAGAAACTGAAGCTGAAATAAAATAAAATAAAATACTAGACATTAATAAATGATCCAAACCTTGGATTATAGACTAAAATAAAGACAGTTTCCTGAACAGATATAAGAGATGCAGGCTGTGCATTCCACACTACACTGTAAGTTCAGTAATGATGAAAAGGTAAATTATACACCGTGAAAAGATGAAAAAACTTACTGACGTTTCGGACGCTAGTCCTTCGTCGGAGTAGACTGGACTCCGACGAAGGACTAGCGTCCGAAACGTCAGTAAGTTTTTTCATCTTTTCACGGTGTATAATTTACCTTTTCATCATTACTGTTTCATTAGAAACACCGACGCAGCTCACACTAGTTTTTACTGAGCTAGTTATATCTTTGTAAGTTCAGTACCTTAGTTAGTAATGTATGGACACCAGATAATTTTGTAATTTGTTGTCGTTTGTCTTGTAAGGTGCTGCTTATCTTCTCACTGAAGTCTGTGATTGCAGACATGTTTTTTTCAAGCTCAGTCATCTCTTCTTCCATCTTCTTGAAATCATGTTTCATCTTTAAGAGAATATGAAAAAATATTTATTAGAAATCCATCATTCATTTAATTCTATCTACTGCAGCAGTGAAATAGGTGGAGTTCCATTAGACATTGAGAGGTAGAGGGGAAAACTGAGTCAACTTGAATTGGCAATGCAGTGGGACTTTTTTATTGGAAGAATTAGAGGCCATCTTCAAAATATTTCCCATAAATCAGTCCTTTGATGCAATGCCAACCTGAACAGGTTTTTTCCTCAACCTCGGAATAGCTAATAGAGCAAGGGAAAGCAAGCAGAGTTTTTTTGCTATCATATTTTGTTATCATTAAATACTTAACAAAACTTGTTAGAGGTAGGAACTCCATATGTATAACCCATGGAGAGAACTTGGTATCTAATCCCAGCAAGGCTCGTCTCCTTAAGACTCCATAACACCCTAGTACTCAGATCTGTTACCAATTTTGTAACGTTCAAATAGGTCCCTTCTGTTTATTATATCATCATTCCCCTATGTTTATGTCCCCCTTGTTGGCAATTCCTACACCATTCGATGAATAGTTTCCAAAGATGCTGAAAGGATATTTGCAGAGTTGATACTCTATCTAAAATAAAACTGTTATCCTTGCCTTTCTTATGGTATCTGTCGCACTGATGAACTTATTATAGTTTTCATAGACCAATGTCTGCATATCGCTGTCTAAAGCCTTGATCTCTAAAGTGAATGACAAAATGAGTTCTTGAGTTTTAAATAATGTTAGTCTTCCATCAGTGATAAAATGAAAAATTGATAATCCCAGTATAACTAATAATTTATTGAGTTTGGTACTGTTCAATTTTAATCGATTTGGTTTGATTCAAGAATCATTTGATAATCGAACATTCAATTGTGTTTGATTAATATGTGATTAAATAAACTATTATCCTAACACGCCCATATTTTGGCCCATTCAATTATGTTTGCTTGCCGAAAACAATACAAAATGATTGAATGACTGGAGTTGGATTGAGTTAGATATTAAACTAAACAATCCATTTTTTAGTTCTTAAGGTTACAATGATTGAAGACAGATCCTTACGCTTGGATATATCCCCTTCTTTATCCATAAGCTCAGTAAGTGTTTTTTCTTTGAATGTCTTGTCTAAGTATGTCTCAGGTTGGAAGTGAGCTCCATTAATGTCGCATGGATCAATTGATGTGGGTTTCCCTGTCTCTTCACTGACTCCATAGTACATCTTAAGAAGGCCACGCCTTTGCCGATGCCTATTACGAGCTGGATCATCATGATTCTCATCTGTATAAAAGATGATAAATTTTTGATTCATTTAGAACGTCAGTACTAGCACTCTTGAATGCAATATTAGTGGTATATTGATTTCAAAGTTAGACACTACACAACACTTGAAGAAAGGTCAAATGCAGTATACACAGCACAGCAAAGGGTTATCTGCACAACTGGTAATAGCACATAAATGAGGTATAGGATTTATGATTATATTCCCAAGTTAGTTGCATGATTGCATATCGCTACATTATATGTCATGCATTTTAGTTCAAAAAAGTTCTCCATGATGTGTGATTTCATTTAAAAATCCAGAGCGTGAAATGTGATAGGAACAAGGAGATCAGAAAAAAAAATAAATTATCTGTATTACGAGAGTACAAGACATTATAAAACAGTCTATTTTCTTGAATCAATATGCTTTTTTGTAATTAAAGTATTTTTATTTTCCCAAACGAGTTTTGGCAATAAAATTCCTCTCTTCCGGCCGGCTGTATTGAATATTTGTTTCATCATGGTGAAATAAAATAAAACGAGAGGGCGTAGGATGAGCTGAAATTGCAAAAATATACATGATATGTAGAAAATTATACGCATCAATAGATGTATGGGGTTTTGTTCAAATTATAGTACAAACGATCATAAGATCAGCTGTTAATAACATCCTAGAATACTAGTAATAGGCGAAATCTCTTCCATATCTTGATCGCAGAACGAAAACAAAAAATTATATAAAGCAGAAAGATTCATTAAAAATGTTAGAACATTGCTAAATCAATACAACACTACTACAGAGCTTTTGACGACAAATAAACTGGATCAAAAGTTCAAAAGAATAAAAACACTAACTTACCGTCCGCCATCTTGGATCCGACCTGGTTACGCGTCAGAGCATGCGCAGTTTATACTCGGTCAAATTTGTTTTTGGGAGGAAAAAATATCAAGGTTTGGTTCGAAATAATCCCTAATTCTGGCTCTCCTAGGACCTTAAATTCCTCAAAACCAATTCCAATCGAAGCCAGAAACGGGTGGCTATCTTCTAGACCTCTTAAAATTCTTTTATGGAAGTTGTTTGATTTTTGGTGGGGCTGAGTTTAGAGACGAAGCAATTCAAAATGGCGACCAACATGAAGATTGGAATGAGGGTTGAAACTGTCGGTAAAGGACAGAAAGGAACCGTGGCTTATGTAGGCTCAACGTCTTTTGCTACTGGCAAGTGGATTGGTGTTATTCTTGATGAACCTAAAGGAAAGAATGATGGAACAGGTATGTTAAACTATATTGGCATGTACAAATGTAGTCAGATTTGCCATCTCATGTCTACACTTACATCTTGTAGTGAGTATTTTAGAATGTGTGTATTTGACACATGTACACAGATGGACAGACATACGTGATTGACTGACAAACAGAATCTATAAAATAAAAATATAAAATATAAAAACCCTTGTCATTGTTTATCACTGCTGCAAGTACAGCATCGGCACAGCTCAACGGACTCACAGTCGGACACATTCAATTAATGGACAGACAGACAGTCCAAGTTCATGATGGACAACCACAAATAATTATCTGGCTAAATACAGTCAATTCAAAAAACATTGTCGTCGGCTCAAGCCTACGTGACTAGACAGAAAGGGATATGGGTAAAAATCACCGAAGTGGTTCGCGTAGGCTAGAGTTAGTTGACAACAACATTTTTTGAATTGACTGTATATATAAACATGCGTAACACCTCTCTGGTATAGGAAACTAACACTATCTGTTTTGACCTCTCTTGATGACAGTTCAAGGAAAAGAATACTTCAAGTGTCCAGAAAACTATGGGATATTTGTCCGTCAGTCTCAAATTATCGTCCTTGATGATAAAACTAGCTCTCCTTCTCCTCCCAAGGCAGCAAGGCCGATGTCTGCTGATTTTGGAGGGTTGAAGGATTCCAAGAATGCACTGAAAAAGGAAAGGGTAAGAGATCTAGTCTTAATCTCAATCAACAGTATAATGAAGGTGTTTGGGAGGGTTATGGGATGTCCTGTGACCTCACGATTTACTTGCTGCTTATTTGTAAATGTGTATACATATAATTTGGGGGAGGGGAGGGAGAGAAATATAACATTGTCCAAGTTACAGGGGCCACTCTGGTGGGGGGGTGGGTGGGGGACTAAAGTTGGAAAATATATCAGACTGGTATGGGAAAGAGGGGGCAGGGCTAAGAAAAGACTAGTATGGGAAAAGGAAAAAAGTGGGTGGCTGTAGCCCCCCTGACCCACTCATTCCACCGCCCCTGAATTAGTGTGTAGTGACTTCTAACCCCCTCACTTCCACTGGAAAACAAGCCCATACAGTACCTTTCTATGCAGATGTTTTTTAGGTAGTCACATACATGTAATTAAGCTACCGTAATTAAGCTTCTCTTTTTGTTTGTTAAAAGTCAATATTTGTGTGATGGCCCTGAGGAAATCTCTGTAGGGGCTAGACAAACCCAGGCCTGTAGAAATGTGTTACAGTATACTGTAAATTAGTTAAACATTTTATGATCTTTTTCATCAGTCATTTGGTTCAAGAGGATCACTTGAAAATGTTTCTCCTGAATCAAAGAAGTCATCACCACCAGTATCCAAACTACAGACTCCAAGAGTAAAGCCCCCATCATCTTCCAGTATTCCAACACCATCTGCAACACCATCTTCTACCCCTGTACCAGACACACCCTCTTTACCTACTAACAACAAGCCAGCAAGTTCTGGACTTCCAGAGAGAAAGCCATCAAGCTCTTCAGGTTGTTGAATAGACCTCTTTACCTCAAGTATAACATTTTCTCATTTCAAAGCATCTGTCATTATCAGAAGAATTTGGAAATATCCAAAGAAATGATACTCTAGGGAATGGCACACGGTCTGGAAAAAAAGTTCAACCTATAAGCAAATTGCATTTAGTTTTCAATTCTTGATACTTTTATAATAATAAAATCATATGACCACCAAAAATGCTTAAAAACTCTTAGTAGCTCCATGACATGTTCATTATTTATTGTTTCAATGCAAAGTTTTGAATTGTTAAAGTTCCTTTCTTGTTCATCAGGACCATCTGTGTCAGCTGACGAGTTCATAGAACTCCAACGTAAGGTCATGGAGAAGGACAGAGCGAATTATTGACCTGGAAGGGAAGCTAGACACCTTAAAAGCAAAAAGACAAGAAGATAAATTGAAAATGAAAGAATTGGAGAAAAACAGAATGCAACTGGAACAGGTAAACAATGGTGATGGGGAAATGAAAAATTAGCTCCTCTTCATAACATCATATACAGTCCTTTGACTAAACATTGTCGTTGATCAGATCATCCTACGCCTAGACCGGAAAGAATCATGGGTAAATTACCCAGAACTTGCATCATTCCAAACTGCTTGCCAGCGTTAAATCTTCGCTATATGCTTGAGGCATGGTTTTGGCAAATTAAATGGAATCAAAAACAGCAAGCTCAAGACGTGTTAGATGTAGTTGAAATTAAGCTACCCAGAAAATTATAACATACTACAAAACTCCTTTACAGTACAAATCTGCAGTAGGACAGCATATTACAAAACTATTTCCTGCCCTCCCCTCCCTGCAGTACAATATTAAGGCAATTTATTACAAACCTTATTTCACCCTCTGATTCCCTTCAATACAATTACATCCCACCACCACCCCCCTCTTTATGGATAATATCCTCTCTCTTAATTGTTTCGATAATGGAATATGTGTCTAAAATCCAGGTACAGTAGCACATTTTGATTTTGATTTCCCATAAAAAATCAAATATTAATCATTTCTCTATGCAAACCAAGTCTTACAGGTGTAGAATTATTTAACTTCAATTAAAGGCAAGATTACCATAGAAGGTTTTTGGGAAAATGATTTATTGATAGTTTAAATTAGAGTTCTTTTGATGGAAAAACATTCAATTCTTTTAGAGTTACTGTCTGTCTGCCAAGGTTCATACAGTATTGATATCCATATCTTTATATTGCTTAATATCAAAGATATATTCTTTGTAGTTAAGGATTAAGGTGTCAGAGTGGTAACCAGTAGTATTTATTCTTTATTACCCCTCTTGAGAACTCACTTTAAGAAAGTCATCATTCAAAAATCAAAATCAGAAACTTGAAAGATGTGGAAGAAAATAATTGACTTTACACATGATAATGGGAAATACAGGTTGATTTTAAAATGCAAAAAAGCACTATGACCATGTTATCTTTTAAAATCCTTTCCATCTCAAGTAAAATGTGTCTTTTTGTGATGTTGCTATGGCAACACATCGAGGGTCTAGCAACATGTGAGAGTATCAATTTTTTTTTTTTCAATATCAAGATCTTTTTGTTTGATTTAATGATATGCTAATTTTGTTTTTTACAAAATATTTTCTTTTAGTTAGAGAATTAAATTGCAAAGCTTAGATTTAAGGATTTTGGGGTGTTGTTTGCTCTTTTAAAATAGGATTTATATTTAAGTTATTTTTAGAGATTATTTTATCTTCCCATTTTGAAGTTGCTAAACATTACCTGAATTGAAGATTTGCTTTGAATTTCAAATTCAAAATCAAGGGCTAATCTCAGCTGTTTCTGTGTAAACAATAAGATAAAGCAAAATAGAAAAGAGAAAGATGGCAGGTAAAGTCTTTTTTTTTACCAAAAAAGTTATTTATTCCTCTTATCTAAATCCAAAATTTACATCCTTGAAAATTCTATAAAATTAGATTTAAGGGGTAATATTATAATTTTACCCCATTTGATACAGAGATTCATATCATATGTGGATTGTTAATTGCAGATGATAGAATACAAAAGCAAGTGGCAGGAAGCCCAAAGAGACCTCCAAAATCAGCTTGCTGCTGCTAGAAAGGTAATGTTCTAACACCTTTATGAATCTATCATTATGTACAGTCATATATCTGTATTGCAGTGCAGATCTTAGATCTCTTACATGTAATTATAAGTTTGGAAATATAGGAGAAGATCGTCAATTAGCCAGAATTTTTCCAAGTAGGGTTTTCATTAAGTCTTGAAATAACAGGAGAAAAACATGGTACTAACTTAAGCTGAAGAATATTGCTTAGTTCCCAGAACATTCTCCAATATCTGACTCCTTATGAAAACCCTGCATCTCTGGAGAGAGATTATAAGAGAAGGTCTTTGAATATGTTAATTATTGTATCTTTCTTTACAAGTGTTAACAAGATAGGAAGAACATTATCTCCAGGAACCTTGTAGACAGTTAGAAAAACTAAACTAATACAAGCTATGAGTTTTTTTTAAATGTAAGAAGTAATTAGATCGGGTAATAGGGCTATTGTTTTTAGAAATTGGATAGAAATGGATAACTAAAAGATTTCTGACCAATTAAAAAAAAACACACACAAACAAAAGAAACGATTGTAATTTAGCTGAGGAAAACATGTGCAAATGAAATGCCAGTATCTCTATTTCAAGAAATTATTAAAAAATACAACCTTTGATAATTAAATAATCATATTATTTTCTTAACTTGTTGAACATGCTAATAAAAATAATTCACATTTTGTAATTTATTTCTTAAATCATATTTTGGTTTTACTACTTTTAAATCTTTCTGATTTCCGTCTTTAATCTTTTCCCTGCTCAGGCATGTTTTTAAAAAGATATTTTTGCTGGAATTAATCTATTAGCCTGAGAGTTACACTTTCTAACTATAAAGCAACATACAGTGAAGTAGAATTAATTATTTACTATAAAAATGTTTTCTTTCTTGCTTTTGGTTATGCTAGCTAACTTTTGCAGGATAACAAAAAGGTTTTTGTCTTTGTTGTATATTTATTATAGCATGGAATTAGGTATATACTGGTTATATGTAAAAGTTAAGCATTTTATTTTATCATTCTAACCTCTTTCTAAAACCAAGCAATAGTTTATGATGAAAACTAAGGTATATTTTATTGAGACTGAATTATAAACTCAAGTGTCGCTTAAGATTATGATCATTTGGAATTATTTGTAATATTTATCTGGGATTAGATAAACATATATATTAACTTGAGGTGTCTCAACTTGTAACAGGAACTCAAGGAAGCTAATCAAAACAAAGACGATCATTCAGATGATCTTACGGAGCTACAGGAAGCTGTGGAAATGGCTACTTTAGACAAAGAAATGGCAGAAGAAAGAGTAAGTAATCAAGTGTTAGTATTAAGCCTCTAGAGAATATACCACTTGATCAAGTATAAAAATTGTTAAGCACATTAAATTGTCAAGATTAAATTGTGTGTATGCTGAATTATGCTTATAAACTTACCAAGGTATATTCAATGTAGTATTGCATTTATTTGTACAAATAGGATATGTAATGTACTGTGTAGCAGAGATCTTGTAAAAAAGCTCTTTCTTTTTTGCCAAACATTTCTGACAAAAGAAATAAATTTTTTAATAGCTTGAAAGTCTACAACAAGAGAATGAACAGTTGAAAGACAGAGTAGAAGAGTTGAGTCTTGACCTGGAGATCCTGAAGAATGAGATCAGTGAAGGAGGTAGGCGTGTCTATCACATTTATCACGAGCGGTTTATTTGATAAATAATGAAATTTGTATGGGCTATGAGTCCATGAGACCGCATGGGCTATTGACTCATAATAAAGGGAAAATTAATTGTCTTAGTCACATCCAACTCATAGGTCAAATAATTATATGGATGTAAAAATGTTTTTTGAAAATGAAACTTTGATTTAATCTTTTAGTTTTCAGAGACTACTTTTCACTGCTAGTAGGCTATAACTTAATACTTAGAGCCTAGTAGTAGCTTATCCAATCAGAATGCAGCATTGATTATAGGCCACTAATTGGATTTGGCTAATAAGATTTACCCTAATATTCATAATTTTGTTGATGTGTTTGTACAGGAATGGAAGGAGCTGCCGCCAATGCTCAGGTCAAACAACTAGAACAACAAAACAGCAGACTAAAAGAAGCCATTGTTAGGTAAAGAATGTTTTTCCTGTGGTTTTCCTCACTCCTCTCACAATCAACTCAAATTACATCTAATTCAGAGTGGTTAGAGCTGTGTTGCAGGGTCATACATAATGTAAACTATATAGAAAATGGCAGAAAGGCTTTTTCATGCCTCCAGTTTCATCCCGTTTGAGTGGTACCATTTGAGCTGCTCCACTGCTGTACCAGGCTTTTCAATAGAAGCCGGCAACTGGCAGATTCCGCTGTCTACTCTTGCTAACTCAGCCGCCTACTCAGCCACTTCCCAATGTAATTGTAAATATTGATTAAAGTTCTCCAAACTAGCAAAATGTGTGAAAAATATATCATGTGAGTTAAGTTTTTTTGATGTGTTGTTCTCTCCTTTGCTACAAGGGTTTTCAACAGGTACAGTACTGTGTCAGTAATAAATGTGGAGGGAACCTCACAGCCCTGTACTGTACTTCTACATTTTACAGCATACAACACAGCTCACATGTTGATTTTTGTGGAGGAGGGAAACCAGATAACCTTGTGAAAACCCTTGTAGCAAGGGAGAGAACAACACGTCAAACAAACTCAACTTACATGTAGATTTTTATGGAGGAAGGAAAACCAGAGAACCTTGTGAAAACCCTTGTAGCAATGGAGAGAACAACACATCAAACAAACTTAAGTCTCACATGATATTTTTATCCTGTCTGAGCCCGGGCCTCAACCAGGGACCACAGGGGTGAGAAGCAAGCAGTAAACCACTACACCATCCATGTCACCCACCTAATAAAACACATGGCAGTATTAAACAGTTTGAGTACACTATCTCCTAGGATGAAAGAAATTCAAGTGATAGAGAAGCAGCAGAATCAGTCCTACCAAAAACAAGTGAAGGATCTTCAAACAGCCAACACTACTCTGCAGGCAGAGAGGGACAAATACATGGAGGAACTTGAGGTACTCAGGACTCAATCTGAGCCCAGTTGTGGGAAGGGTGGATAGAGCTATCTGGGTCCGATTGCAGGAAGCCTGGAAAGTGCTATCCAGCGGATAAACTCTTATCCAGTTCATAAGTCATGCTCTTAGTCCAATAAATCAATGGCATCGACTTTATCCACTGGATAAGGATTTATCCGCCAGGATAGTACTATCCAGGCTTCGTATATCCGGGTCCAAATGGATAAATCCTATGATCCAGTGGATAGATTTTATCCATTAGTTAGCACTACCTATCCATTGTACAACTGGGTCCTGATGTTTTAAGCTGGAAAGAGGCTCTCCTGATAACAACAGCTGGATGTGCCAAAATTTTCGGGGTCAAGATTGCAGAAAATAAATTCAAACAAAAGATATTGACAATTATATATTATTCTTTATGTTTTTAGCAAGTGGAAAATTCTGTTGCTGAGCTGAAAGAACAGGTGTGTTAGATATAAGGCATTAAGTGCAAATGACTACAACATCATGAACAACAATTATGATTAATGATAATATTATGAAATTTCAAGGTGAATTTCATGTGTAATTTGTAATTTCACATATTGTTAAATTTAACTGTTGCCTTGGGGAGTGGTTTCTTCTCTTCAAAAACAAAATCGCTTCTAGCTAGTCAAGACTGATATCCAGGATTTTAAAAGTTAGGAAGGGGCGGTTGTTAATATGCTATTTCCTGCATTTTAAGGGTATACAATGAGAATAAAGAACTGATAATCAGCTTTGCAAAGGGGAACCTTGGAATCACCCTGGATTCGGCTACTGTTCATTGATCACTTGACCTACCAATTCAAATTGGCTTGATTAATAATTCTTGTGATTAGCCATTATCTTAGGTTGATACTGCTCTTGGTGCAGAGGAAATGGTTGAAATCCTCACAGATAAAAACCTAGAGCTTGAAGAGGAATTAAGAACTCTTAATGAGACAGTTGCCTGACCTGGTAAGATTTTTTGAAACATTTTTGTTCAAATGTTTTAATGACAGCAGTGAGTAACATATTATTCTTGTGCTTTTTAGGAAGCATTGCGTGACTTGAATGAGGAGCTGGAAGAAACACATTTACAGGCAGAAAGAGATGCAAGGGAAGAGATAGACATGTTGAAGAACAAAGTAGTGGAGGTGAGGAGTCATCCCATCCCATCTTATTTCACTTTATCCTTCATTTTTCTACCTACATATGTCCATTTGTCCATAACCAATAATACATCCTATTTCATCCCATCCATCCACTTCATCCGTCCTCCAGCTATCCATTCATTATCCCATCTTCCACTAACCCACCAACTAATCATGCTAATCTAACTCATCCCATTCTTCTCTATAGCACCAATCCATCCCTTCCTCCATCTAGTTCTATGTCATCCCATCTGTCCGCTGACCCAAAAACCCTTCCTTTGTCTGTACCATCCCATTCATTTTCTCTTATCCATTCATGCATTTTGCTATTCATAATATATTTAATCACTTTTCTCAACACTTTCGTTTTTGTAGGCTGACCGTAAATTTGAAATGGCTCAAGAATCTGTCCATGATTACCAACAAACCATTGAAAAGTTCAGAGACCTGGTTACGAAACTGCAGGTGAGTTTTAAAAGACACTAAGATTCATAGTTCAAGAGGATTTATTTATGTAATATACACACATATTGTATGTTACAGGACAGCAACAGGGAACTCCAGAGCAAGCAGGAGGGAACTGAAATGCCACATATCAACATACCGCAACCAGAGTTCACAGACTTTAAGGTTAAGACAGCAGAGATCAAATCTCTTGCTAAGGTAAGCCTATTCACAATGACAGCTTAGTACCCAAAAAGTGTGTGTGGGGGAGGGGGGGGGGGGCTTAGATCATAAAGTATACTGTAGACCTTTTGTATTATTTATTCCCAGATCAGCTCAATTTGTAGTGCAAGACAATAGAATTTTACTCTGACTCATGGCAATTAATCCTCTTAAATCTTTATTTCAAGATGTAATGGTACAGGCCTGTTAACCTCCAGTTTTACTGTGATTCTATTTCAGACTGTTGACAATGAGATGAGAAAGTTTCAAGTGGAACAGGCAAATGAACACATTAAAATGCTCAATAGTTTTCTACCTGATGCTTTTCTGAGCCGAGGAGGTAACAAGCCAGTAGACTTTTGTTAAAGAACAAGGGAAATGATTTATTCAGTTGTGCATACTGTAAACAACTTAGAACATGATGTATGGTACTAGTAACCTATTCTGTAAATTTCAGGAGATAATGACAGCATCCTGTTGCTCCTTCTTATTCCAAGAATGAGTTTTAAGACGGAGCTTCTCATCTCTCAACTAAGACAAAAGGTAAGGCTATCTGGTTGTAAACTTTTTCTCAGTACATGTAGATCAGTTGTACACTGTAGTATAAAGCTGTTGTACAAGGACCACTCTACCATCTTTGAAAGGGGGGAGAGGTCATGAGGAATGGATTTTGAAATATAGCAGAC
The DNA here is from genome assembly GCA_011057435.1 of Actinia equina. Lineage (NCBI taxonomy): Eukaryota > Metazoa > Cnidaria > Anthozoa > Actiniaria > Actiniidae > Actinia > Actinia equina. The sequence continues at coordinate 349,438 of WHPX01000273.1, forward strand.
TCGTTGAAGAGTGAATGTTTGATAAGCTGTTGAACATTTAGTTTATATTAATTAGCAAAATGCTGGGTGAGGTACAGCACAGCCCCTCCTTCTACAGGAATAACGAGGAGGTACATGTACTTCTTTAAACGTTTTAGAGCTGGAACAAACTAGAACAAACCTCAGTGTAACTATACATGTTCAACCAATCAGGAATGAGAGTGATAAAGTGTCATTTTTCTTGATTATAGTTGGTATTTTTTAATATTAGTATGACATCTCAGCGTGCTTGGAAGATTTGTCCTTGATATCTACTACCAATGGTGATAGTCTTAGCTTTGCTTGTGGTCTTACTTACCTTCTTGCCAGATTACAAGCCGTTGTGAAACATTTTGAGAGGTAAGATGATATAATGTTTGGAACTCGTAATGGCATGGTAAATGTAAAAGTGAGAAAGTAAGGCTGGTGACTTTGGAACAAAAAAATGATAGCCAGTTTGGATGTCAAACAACAATGAAGTATAACATTGACTGGAGGCAATTGAAACAATAAAAATGAAAGTGAGGTTGGATGTCAAACAACAATGAAGTATGAAGTTGACTGGAGGCAATTGAAACAATAATGAAAGTGAGGTTGGATGTCAAACAACAACGAAGTATGACATTGACTGGAGGCAATTGAAACAATAAAAATGAAAGTGAGGTTGGATGTCAAACAACAATGAAGTATGACATTGGAGATAATTGAAACAATAAAAATGAAAGTGAGGTTGGATGTCAAATCAACAACTAAGTATGACAATGAGGCTGGGTATCTTTTTGTGTTACTGCATCTGACAAAGAAACTTACAAAAAAAATCATAATTTATCTTTTAATTTTTCAGGGCTCTACATAAATGTGATACAAGCTTGTTTAATAAACTAGTTGGTATTTACCCTGAATTAGCTGTACATGAAAAAGCTCTGGACACCCTGATTGATCTTCTCTGCAAGAACCATGTAAGTTGAACACAAACTGCTTTGGAGTTTTTTTGAATATATATGTCATGAAAAACAAAAATTTATCACCCAATACATCTTTGTTTCTTGTAGAGTTTTGTTGGTTAGTTGGCAGGACTTGTCTGAAGTTCCATGTTTCACTAGGCAATCTAGGGATGAAAATTCTGGGTCCATGTTTCTTGAGTAATTTAGAATTGTTCTTTCATTAATTTCTGCAGCTTGATGAAAACATTGGAATGGAGCCACTGGAGAAAGGCATTCACTACTACACCGTGAGTACACCACCAATAAGGCAGTCCCGATTGGGTAGTTTTGGTCTATGGTAGCTCCTCTTGCATGCACGAAGTAAAGGGGAAGAACCGGTGGCGTAGTGATGTGAGCGTTCGCCTCTCATCAATGCGACCCAAGTTTGAAGTCACGCCGGGTTCAGTGTTGTATATGTTGAGTAGAGTTGTTTGTTCATGGTTCTCTCCTGTGCTTCGAGGGCTTTCCAGGTTCTCCTGTTTTCCTCCCTCCACAAAAATCAACTCCTAAATTCCAATTTGATCATGGAATCGGCCACTGTTAGCCACTGGCTATTAAGTGCCACCCTCGTGAAAAAAAGGCTGGTTTATTATTGTTTTCTGTTTGTTTTAGACAATGGCTGGGTTTCACTTGGCTAATAATCCAGTATCATGTACAGAGTACCTCAATGATCAGCTGAAAATATTTAACATAGCTTGTGATGGGATGACAATTGATATTGAAAGACTCAAAAGTTTATCAAAGGTAAAAATTATTATCTTCGTGTTTCTCCAACCATCCTTCCAACTAATCTGTCCATTTTTCATCCAACCATTCTTCCATCCATCCATACATCTTTCCATCTATCCATCCATTCATTCATCATCCGTCCGTCCATCCGTCTGTCCATTCATCTTTCTATCAATCTCTTAATCCAACTATCAATCCATTGATTCATCCCTTTCATTCATTCATCCATCTAATTATTCTTTCAACTGCTGAGTATTTTATTGTCTACTTTCCCGCCAAAACAAGCTGTTTCATAAATGCAATCTTCCCTTTCCCACCAGACTTGTTCCAAAGGCAGTGAGTTTGGTGCACTGGTACAAGATATGGAGCTGAGGAACGTAGAAGTAAGGCAGCTCTGTAAAAAGGTATTTGGACAAATTTCTCATCATATTTATGACATTACCAATCGTATAATCTAGTGAAAAATATGAAAAATGCTTTACTGTTAGTAAATAGAGATGCTACTCAATCTGTGCTCTTTTTATATATTTTTTAAATTGTTTCTTCCCCCCTGTCTTTGTAGATCAAGAGACGAATGCCACAGGATGACAAGAGTATTCTATCCTTCCCTGAAAAGGTACGAACACAAGGGTTTTATCAATTGCACCCAACCCCAAATGGATTATGAAAGAGCCCCAATCCTTTTCTCTTGGTGAAAAGGTACGAACACAAGGGTTTTATCAATTGCACCCAACCCCAAATGGATTATGAAAGAGCCCCAATCCTTTTCTTTTGGTGAAAAGGTGCGAACACAAGGATTCTATCATTTACACCCAACGTCAAATGGATTATGAAAGGGACCCAATCCTTTTCTCTTGGTGAAAAGGTGCAAACACAGGGATTCTATCATTTACACCCAATGTCAAATGGATTATGAAAGGGACCCAATCCTTTTCTCTTGGTGAAAAGATGCAAACACAGGGATTCTATCATTTACACCCAATGTCAAATGGATTATGAAAGGGACCCAATCCTTTTCTCTTGGTGAAAAGGTGCAAACACAGGGATTCTATCAATTACACCCAACCCCAAATGGATTATGAAAGAGCCCCAATCCTTTTCTTTTGGTGAAAAGGTGCGAACACAAGGATTCTATCATTTACACCCAACGTCAAATGGATTATGAAAGGGACCCAATCCTTTTCTCTTGGTGAAAAGGTGCAAACACAGGGATTCTATCAATTACACCCAACGTCAAATGGATTTTGAAAGGGACCCAATCCTTTTCTCCAGGTATCTTGCAGTTCTTCTGCCAGAAGTCCCTTTTTGGTGTTTCCTTTATGTTTAATTTGCATGGACGAGGATTAGTATCTAGTCTAATATTCCCAGGGGGTGGGGGTGGGGGAGTTGTCTTTCTGGAGACACAAAAACACCATGTATATCCTTATTAAGTTTAATTTGCATGGACGAGGATTAGTATCTAGTCTAATATTCCCAGGGGGTGGGGGTGGGGGAGTTGTCTTTCTGGAGACGCTAAAACACCATGTATATCCTTATTAAGTTTAATTTGCATGGACAAGGATTAGTAGCTAGTCTAATATTCCCAGGGGGTGGAGGTGTTGGGAGTTGTCTTTCTGGAGACACAAAAACACCATGTATATCCTTATTTTTAACATAAGTATTTCAAACTTATTCCTAGATTCAGCAAGATTTGGTGGAGTCAATCAAACAACAGCAGCTGCTGGTCAGGTTCACACAGGACCTGGTGGCTCTTCTGTCCCAGAAGGCTGCTGCTCTTCCAGGTACATACCGATACTAAAAGCCATTCTTTATATCTTTCTGTCTACCTGCTCACATCTGCAAGTTTGCAACACCTCCTTTATTTTATTTTTTTTCCTGTTCCTCACGTCCCCACCTCCCTACGCTAGTGGACTTCAATAATTCTTTCTTGGTTCTTTTATATTTCCGTCTGTCTCTTTTGCTGTCCCTTTCTTTCTGTCTATCTCTGTCTGTGCTTGCGTGTCTGCCTGTCTGTCTGGTAGTCTTTCTTAGGACACTAAGAACGGCTACAAAGGATCTGGTTGTCTCTGTATTTGTTCTCCTTATACTTATACTTTTTGCTTGCGTCCTCAGATAACGAACATTTGCTAATCGGTCAGGTGGAAGAGATGGCCTTAGACGTCACGATGCTTGTATTTGAAAAAGAAGACTCCGATCCAAAACAAGCCTGCAGGTACAGTACCCAATTATTTATTCATGGGATCCCTGTGCTAGAAATCACATACACAAGAATCCCAGCCCAGTTATTTTTACTTGCATGGTTTATTGATAGCCAATATGTTGGTATCTAGCGAGACGTTCCACTCCATCATGTCATTCTTGGCCGGATTTGCCATAAAGATGCAGGAAGGAGAGTATGACGCTGAGGCCTTTGAAGAACCAAAGGTTTGTGTTATGTTTCCACTCTAAAATGGAGGCGTAACTTCATTAGAAGATATGTGTATGAGAATATATATGAAATATTGTATATGTTATATGTTTGTACTGCGGTTGTAATGTATCAAATTGAGCTGATCGTCGCAGTATATCAAGCAATTTATGCAACTGCAAATTGAAAGACTCATTGAGTCATTAGAAGACTTAGGAGGAGCTTACTCTTTTGGCTATGCACCATTCGCCTGGATGCAACATTGCCTGTCTGTCTGTCTGTCTGTGTAAATTTGATTAACAAAATTAGTATTTGTTAGTTGACTCCTTACTGACAAAAACTGAATTCATTGATATTGATATAGGTTGACCCACCATACCTAGAGCGGTCCAAATCCTTCAAGTCAGAGCTCTTCGATACCGCGGGAGTAGAGGAAAAACTCTTGCAGAAAGAAAACGATATGCTTGATCTCAAGAAGAATGTTAAGCTGAAGGCATGTAAAATTGATAGACTTTTGCAGAGCCCTATTTGCGCCAGTGCCCTCTCTTAGCGCGCGACTGAACATAACTCGCCCCACCCCTGTTAGGTAGTCAGTGGCTTGTATAATGTAATCACCGTAATGGTTTTCATTTTCTTTATCAGAACGAAGAGCTAAGTCAAGCAAACATCAGGATCGGCTTGCTGGAGAAACGACTAGAGAACGCTTCAAAAGAGGTATGAATATTATTACCAATATATATATAGTAGGGGAGAAATAGGGTCCTCACTTGAAGAGTATCTTGCCATTAATTTGTGCGTCACACGAATCCACCATATTCAGTATTTGCAATTTTATCTGTATGAACCAGGCATTGTCTGTTTTAAAGTATTAATAAAGCATTTTCGTTTATCAAGGCTGATGCTCGCGTTGAAGCTTCGAATCGTAAGATGGAACAAGCTGTGCAGGAACTACAAAAGAAAGAAAAGTGAGATTCTTATTTCAGTTTTCTTTATTGTCGTCTACTCTAATCGTGGAAACTCGACTTTGTCAACCAATCAGATTACGAATCGAAAACAATGTAATTCGAGATACATGTATTGAAAGTCTATAAAAACTATTCAAGGAGATGAAATGATGAAAGAGAAAGAACAAATAAAAATATATTTACACAAATAAAAAATATAACAAACTCGAGTGCTCACGGTTAGAGTAGAACAACAATACTAGTTGACTCTTTCCACAAATTCCATTAAACGAAGAAGTCTTTTTCAAACTGATTCTATTCCGTAATTCTCACCTTCTGTATTTTTGTCTGCTATAGAGAGTTCGAGGATACCATGGACGAGCTGCAAGGAGATATCGATGCGTTGGAGAAAGAAAAAGCTGAAATGAAGAAGCGCTTGGATGCCTATTCAAAAAAGACCCTTCTAGCTGACCTTGCTCGGCATGCTTCGTCTTCTTCTAGCATCGCAGCTGTCGTTACAGGTAAAAACGGTACCCTTTTTTTTCCTTCCTTCCTTTCTTTCTTTCATTCTCTTTCTTTCTTTCTTTCTTTCTGAGTCAGGCAACCAGTGACTTGGAGTAACAAGATGCATTCTGGTCTAACTTGGGTTCTAACAGCACTGATTTGATAGACATCCAAAAAGGTGTTTGTACCCAAGCTAGACCAGAATGTACCATGGTCTGCGACTTAAAGAAATCTTGTATCCATAGAAACTCATTCAATTTTTGCAACTCACTACAGGTGGTAAAGGTGGTCCAGGAAGCCAGCTGAGGGGGTTACCAGGAACTGGTCAACAGCCAGTACAAGTTGTCATCAAAGACTCACCTATCGTCTTGGCTCAAGTATGCCCATCTGCTGACTGACCCTATAGAGGGTTTCACGGCAACCTTGATATAAGTCAGAAACAATGCAATGCTTTCTGCATGACTTTTACCAATCTCCCTATGAATTGTTTATTATGTTGTCTTACTTTCAGGTCGAGTCTCTCAAGATTGCCTTAAAGCACCTTAAAAACACGAACATTCGCTTGAAAAGCCGACAATTCAAGGTATTGAAAACATATCTTATTTAGTCGCATAACTGAAATTTCTTTTGTTTCTCATTCATATGATTTTCCATCCACGCAGGAAAAGTTAGAGGAACTCCCAGAAATCTTTGTACCACCAAAAATACAACCTCGACCTGAGGTCCAGAAAACACAGGAACCCCGAAGACATGAAGAGGAAGTACCGAGTTTAGCTTCTGTTGCACGAGAAACTGCAGCCTTACTTGAGGTATTTATCTCCTTCTACATTCAGTCTTGTCATCTAGTTTTTGATTCATTACCGCTTTATTTGCCTTTTCCTAGAGAAGGTTAAAATTTTTGGGATGTGTTGGAGGGGGGTCTCCGAAAGGGGAGCTTCAAAGGGGGAGGGGAGGCTTGTTGTGCTGTTTACCCCGCTTCCTTGATTTGTTGCTTTTCTAAAGGTAGTTCTTTGCAGAATAGCAGTATTATTATTATTATTTTCTTATTTTCATCTTATCAGAAACTGCAAGTCTTGAGTGCAACACCAAAAGTTGTCGATGTCTCAAACAGAAAACCAGGTTCGTATTCCCCTCCCACATGTTTCGTATAACGATGATAAACTATAAATAAACCAGCATCGGCTGCCAGGCTAACTTTATCGGTTCTAACCAGGTACCGTACCTACCTTGGCAAAGATGTCACCATCGAACCATTTAATAGAGAACACTGCAACTTTGATGCAATTAAAGCTTCAGAAAGAAGAGGTATGTTTTGGATTTTTCTATCGCAATCACTTGGACAAGGCCTGCGAAGGTTACTAGCGGGACTAAACCCCCAACATATACCCCCTCCACTTTTTTGACCACAGATAGTAAAATTTTGAAGGAAATTTAAAAGATGGTGTCGTCATTGCTCTTCGAAAATGGTTCATATAGCCCCACCAGAAACGCATAAGTAAGTTTTCAACTTCCTCACGATTTTCTCAGTGACCACTACTAAGCTTGCTTCGCGGGCACAGTTGGATGCATTTTATTACTTTCAAGGAGTCTCTAACATGATTCCCAATGTGTTATTTTTTATAATGCAGGTTCAAGCTAAAGTCCAAAGATTAATGGCGGCAGAATTCAAAGGTGGTCAGTCGTCAGGCTCATTTTCGTCCTTCCTCTCGCCTACTTTCTCCAAGGTATTGAAATATTGAAAGCATTTTGCTTTCCTCCCATTTCTTCACAATTCTTCTTTCGTTTACTCGATTTTGTTTCTCCTTCATAGTCTTCGAGTTTCTCTCGTATCTAAGAAAGAATGCTTCATATTTCAGGTTCTACATGAGAAAACTGAACCACCTTCTCTTGGTCGAATCACAATTCCTGTCACGGCTCATACCAAACCAAATCAATACTCCATTACTCTAGAACCTGAAGAATTTAGGAGTCTTCATACAGTATTTGTTAGATAGAACTCTTGTCAATAGCTATACAGATAATTAACTGGGTTATTAAATTAACTGAACTTTCTATAAAAGTGGCACACAGCCAAGTCAACGTCTTAGTTTCTTTAGAGTCTCGGTGCTTTGCATTTTCGTCATTATCAGCGTTATATATTGTTGCCTGATAAATAAAAAGCCAAAATCTCACCAATGACCTCTAAAATCGGACTATGAGAACAACGCCGCAATTTGACAGAAATGTCATGTGTTCGCGCAGATGGAGCAAAGGTAAGGGTAGTCAATATAATAGGCCTGTTAAGACTAGCCCACTTGTTTGGCTCAAATGATTTTAATGGCTTTCCTTAAACATTGAAGTGCTGTGATTGGGTGCTGCTATTTTACCAGGGAGCGTGCTACATAGTCTACGCAGCCGCTATTAGTGTCGTCACGAGACGCTAACTCCTCTAAGTAGTGGTGGGAACGCTGCTGCTGTGTAGGAGACTACGTGCTTACTCGTTTGAACACTGGATCAGGGAGGAAGGGCTACCCGGCGGAGGGTATACTACCGTCTTCCGCGCGAGCAAGAAGAGAGCCAACCCGGCTTTAAAATTAGGGGGTGTAAAAGTATTTAAAATAAAAGAAATGTTACGGTAATATTAAACCAATAAAACAATGGAGAAACCAAAGCTTATGTTTGTTATCAAATATGCGTTTATTTTTACGCGTCTCAAACTGACCGACAGTCGGAAAGTGTACGTATTCTGTGCCTAGAATTGCTTGAAGTTTCTCCAAGGATACAATAAATTGCTGCATTTTTCGCGCTCTTTGTGACACCTGTGTGAACCAATAAGAGCGCAGAATACAAAATATAACGAGAAACGTGATTGGTGGCATGTCGTGATTGGTTGATATGTTGAGTCGAGCTCTGACAGTTCCACATGCGAGGGTTCCATGAAGACAGGAGTTTTCATTCAAAACAGTTTATAATACGGGCGATAAAACATATATTACGAACCCTCTAAATGCTGCTTTAGTCTCCCTTTTGGTATTTGTAAAATGGAAGTATTTACGAGCGAAGACGTGACGAACATTTTCTGGAAAAAGCTAGTCGTCGTAATAGGAGATTCCAGTGAGTATTATAAATTTCAAGTTGAAGTTCAAAGCTTCACCACTACACGTTATTTTAAGTCTTTTGTTTAAACGAAAAAAAAAGAGTACATATTGCTTGTCTACCGTAGTTCAGCGATGTGTTTACAAAGACCTTGTTTGCCTACTTTCTCCTGGAAGCAATACGAGATATCTAACTTCAAAGGAGCTCAAAGCCAAGGTATGTCTTCTGTCTTATAGGTAGTTATTATATACGCTGTGTCTATATGACCGGCAGCCGGCCAGGGTCTTCAAATTACTAAATGGCCGGCAGTCTAGAATTTTTATTTATATCTAGCTAGAAATATAACCAATCGATTCCAAACTACTCCAACTTTATTCTTTTAGCCCAAGCGAACCCGAAAAACGTTTTAGATCTCATATTTTACTTTTCGCCGATGCCCGGCATAGAATACGAAGCCATGAATTCAGTGACTTAGAGAAAGTAATAACACGACTGCCGGCTAAATAAAACACGAATTCCTAAATGACCGGCAGTCAAAAAATACACATTTTCCTAAACCAATCGCTTCCAAACTACTCCAACTTTAATCTTTTAGCCCAAGCGAACCTGAAAAACGTTTTAGATCTCATATTTTACTTTTCGCCGATGCCCGGCATAGAATACGAAGCCATGAATTCAGTGACTTAGAGAAAGTAATAACACGACTGCCGGCTAAATAAAACACGAATTCCTAAATGACCGGCAGTCAAAAAATACACATTTTCCTAAACCAATCGCTTCCAAACTACTCCAACTTTAATCTTTTAGCCCAAGCGAACCTGAAAAACGTTTTAGATCTCATATTTTACTTTTCGCCGATGCCCGGCATAGAATACGAAGCCATGAATTCAGTGACTTAGAGAAAGTAATAACACGACTGCCGGCTAAATAAAACACGAATTCCTAAATGACCGGCAGTCAAAAAATACACATTTTCCTAAACCAATCGCTTCCAAACTACTCCAACTTTAATCTTTTAGCCCAAGCGAACCTGAAAAACGTTTTAGATCTCATATTTTACTTTTCGCCGATGCCCGGCATAGAATACGAAGCCATGAATTCAGTGACTTAGTGAAAGTAATAACACGACTGCCGGCTAAATAAAACACGAATTCCTAAGTGGCCGGCAGTCAAAAAATACACATTTACCTAAACCAATCGCTTCCAAACTACTCCAACTTTATTCTTTTAGCCCAAGCGAACCCGAAAAACGTTAGAATAAAAATTTATTAGCGATTGGTTTAGGAAAATGTGTATTTTTTGACTGCCGGTCATTTAGGAATTCGTGTTTTATTTAGCCGGCAGTCGTGTTATTACTTTCACTAAGTCACTGAATTCATGGCTTCGTATTCTATGCCGGGCATCGGCGAAAAGTAAAATATGAGATCTAAAACGTTTTTCGGGTTCGCTTGGGCTAAAAGAATAAAGTTGGAGTAGTTTGGAATCGATTGGTTATATTTCTAGCTAGATATAAATAAAAATTCTAGACTGCCGGCCATTTAGTAATTTGAAGACCCTGGCCGGCTGCCGGTCATATAGACACAGCGTATTATATATTATTATAGGTGTAACTTAATTATTAAACTGGTTTTATGCTAAATTTTGAACGAAAGAAGACTGACCTATTTTATTTTTACAAAGGAATACATTTACCTAGCGTGTCAAATATTTTAAAGCGTAATAGCCTTCTTGAACTAACAATTTTATTTAGCTTGCAGGTAATATTTATCTTGTAAAAATATTAATTCTAAATCCACATCACTCTGCCTGTTAATTAAGTATTCTGCTATTATTCCAGCATGAATAGCAAAAAGGGGAGGATTTACTTGGGGGTCATACGGAAGGTAATTGGCCTTGCTTGGGGGGTGGGGAGAGGTGTATATTATTGTATATTAAATATATATCATACATTTTGTGTGTGATGGGTGGGGAGAGATGTATATTATTGTATATTAAATATATATCATACATTTTGTGTGTGAGTGGGAAATTCTGTTGATATTTATTGTCCTCATGTATAACGTGGCCAACGAAGTACTCTTTTTGTTAGGGTGAAATTGACTTCTTGAATGATAAACTATTGCAAGGTGGTCAGCTTGGCGAAGTCAAGACAGGGATCAATTACCGTGAGGTACGACAATATGACAATGGAACATCTGTAGTTAAATTTTACTTTGCAACCCGATGTCACTCAGACCATTTGGAATCAGTCCTCAATGAACTCAAAACTATGCAACCCCATGCTGTTATCATGAACTCTTGCCTCTGGGACCTTCACAGATATGGTCCTCGTGGCCCAGATTCTTATCATGTTAACATGAAGAAACTGATGGTAGGTTTGAAAAAAGTCATTCCTAGTGATGCAGTTTTTATCTGGAATGCTACTCTTCCTTTAGATTCCAAATGTAGAGGCGGTTTTCTGTTGCCATATTATGAGAATATTCCTGCACGGGAAATTATTGAAGCCAACTTTATTGCCGCAGACATTGTCCGGTCTTATGGCTTCATATTTCTTGATTTACATTCCTTATTTGTTCATCAACTTTACCATCGAGCCAAAGATGGAATTCACTGGAATCATTTTGCACACCGAAGGATATCCAATCTTATTCTTTTACATCTATGCCGTGCATGGAATTTACCTGTCCCCAAGACAATGCCACTCGACATACCCAGAGAGCCATGCTTACACCCATTAGCTGAAAGGCCACCTAACGCTTCTTTTGGATCGTATACTTCTGAGTTACACATAGATAGGTATGGGTTTAACTCTTCAGGTGATGCTAGATATGTAGTACAGAAGCCTAATACTTATAAGGATAGATTTAGGTTAATGGGCAGTCCAATTATCATAAATAGTACAACAGTGAGCAAAGACGATCAAATGCCAAGTCCTGTTACTCCTGGTCTTACCTCTGATGTTAACAAAGAAAGTAAACCATTCACTAAACCAATCTATGCTAGCTCACCAATCGTAACAGTCTCTATGACTAAGAGTTTGTTACAGCAGAGTGAAAGCACTACAACCCTTGATAGTCCATTGACAGAGCGATATATTAACCAAAAGCTAGGATTATCCCAGAATCTGGAACTAGACTTTAATGCTTGTTCTGATGCTAGCAAGAACTCTACTACTCATTTTAGTGATACAAATGGGACACAGACTAATGAAGGCAGAGAAAACACCTTGACTGGCAAAGGCTTGACATGTACTGCATCACAGTCCAGTTCTCTGGTGATTCAGGTATCATCTACTTGCATTGCAGGTAAAGGGAAGGATGGCGTAGTAGAGATACAGCCAACCACATGTACTTCATCCATCAATCCTACCTTATCTTCACACAATCGTGTGTCACAAATGAGCTTACCTGTCCTTCCTGTGACATCCCAGGTTACCATGACGAACCCATCCCCTGTTACCAAGACAATGTCTTACTATACTAAGCAAAGTTATGTTGGTGCTTCTTCAAATAAGGTTGCTCTACCAACTAGTCAACGGTCACAGTTAACCATACCTGTCAATCAAGTAGCATCATCTCAAGTTGCCAAGACAACAGCCTCCATAAATCAACACAATGCTATTTGTGATCCTAATATATACCTCTGGCATCTCTGGCTGGCCACACGCCACCATTAATTACACCTGTGATGTCATCTGTTACCAAGACAACTCATTGCTTGGGGAAGGAGAATGCTCTTTGCACTACTGGTAATAGTATTCCCTCATTAGCTAATGTGTCGCAGTTGCGTAAATATGACTTACCAAATAAGAAGCAACCATGCAGTAGGATAACTACAGTACATGCACCCCAAAGGACCTCAAATATCCCTATAACAATTAGTCAAGAGGCAAGTACCTTGAACACACAGATTCAAAAAGAACTTCATACCATAGAATCTTCAGTAGACAGTGTCGTACAGTCCAAGGGACAGCTATGTGCTTGTGGAAGCACTGTGGATCAGAATAAACCAAGCAAAATCAATGATGTTCTTGAATCCAGTATAGTGTCAAACAAATCAAAACATCCTGTTCCTTCTACAAAAAGAAAGGCTCCTGTAAAAGACCTGGAGTACAAAGCTTCAATGGATGTACAACCCAAGAAACAGAAGCTTGCAGAGAGTGCTCGCTCAAATACCTCTGGTAAAAGCCATAGCGAAGCTAAGAAGTCATTTTCAGGGAAGGCTTCTTCAGCAAAGCTTTCCGAAGTGTCGTCTGGAGGTCAAAAGCGTAAGACTAAAGGGGATGGGGCTTCCAGCAGAATAACTAAACAGCATAAGGTCAGTGAAGTCAAGCAGAAAGCAGATGACTTCAGAAATACTTCTGGTAACCTCAAGAGAAAGGGGCCAACTGAGGCCGGAGCTAATGAGAATCTAAACCGACCACATCATGATCTCAAGCCTCCTCCAGCCAAGAGAGGCAAGAATGAGCATGACAGTAGTACCACATCTCGCAAGCACCCCATGAGGAATGCATTACCTTTATCTGGACAACACTCTACAAGCTCTTCAACATGCCACGCATCTATTCCTGTGTATTCAGGAAATCGAATTGAAACCAATGACCTTCCACAACGCCAATGCGTTCCATCTCACAACTTCGTCCAGAGCAACTGCTATTGGACAGAGAGTCAACAATGTCTACAAGATATTCAACAACAACAGCAATGGTTCAACACTCTTCTTTCTCGAGGAAGAGCTGGGCCCTACATGAACAATGCACAGCCTTTATTTTACTACAATCATTATACGCGATCATGGCAGATTAATCAAGGTTATTATTATAGTAATAATTATAGATATTAATAATAGGGTGCTATTATGAAAACCAGCATTTATTGACATCAGAATGAGGCTATGAGGGGAATTGCTACAAATGAAGGAGACTGAGAATAGTTCTTGCTGAAGATCTTCACAACAAGACTGAGAGGGCTAATCTAGAAACACTAGTTTGTTGAATGGCCTCGAAACAAAACATGCATATTGTACCACATGAAAACGAGACTATGAGGGCAGACCTAATAATTTAATTTTCGAGTTTCTTAAAGAGTTTTAAAGTATCCTACTATGAAACATTACTCTGACAAAACATATTACTGTTCATTCAAAGGCATTTCCCCCTTCCTTATTTGTATAATACACAGAGTATTTGGTTAGAAATTTCATTTTTGTACATTAATATGTACGTTGATGTTTAGTAATGTTAAAGATAGTATACAAGGAAAGTAACTTGTAATATCGACAGAATCCTTCCGTTCTCACATCCTCCCCTCACTAACTACAAGCTGGTTAATGTTATTCATTAATACTCCAGTTATATCTTTTGAGCTAACTTCCTCCACAGACATCTCCTTGGCTCTTTTTGCTCTCCTTTTGCTCCTTGGGCTTCCTGTTCCCAGTTCCTAACTTTTCTCTGCGTTGAGATTTAACACAGGGGTCCCAACAGAGAATATATGGGGTATATATATAGAGCTAGAGTAGCCTGCGGAGATGCTACTTTTGAGCTTATCTATACACGGGGCCACTTGGGTAACAGTCGTGTATCACTATTGACAGCCATTGTCATAATTAATTGGCCCTTATCAATCAAGGTTATGGTGGTGTTGGATAGTAGTCGCTAATGGAACTAAACACGTTTTTAATTTTGAGTTGCACACAAGTGCGAATAATGGAGGAATGTCAACCGTCGTTATAGTAATTCCTTTTTGTTACATAAAGTTAAGTAATATTTTTGATGAACTTTTAGCATCAGCATATTTATCGAAAATAAGGAGTAATTTTGTAGTAAAACCTGTTCTAGTTATACTGTTTTGTCTGTTGATGTTATGTTAATTGAACTTTCTTAAAGTGAATGCCATACATCCGTGAGAAATTAAAATAAATTAGTGCCAAAATGTTGCATGATTCCAGTTTCTAATCTTGAGATTTTTGTCTAAAATAATAGACCCCTTGTACCGAATCCCTAGAGGAATTGTTCTGGGGGACAAAACAATGGATGTTTTATTTTTGCACTAAGAAAGACGGCCTTATTGTTTTGTCCCCCCAGACCTCTAAGAAAGCAATGCAGGGGAGGGGGGAGGGGGGGGAATCTCTATACATATTATGCCCATGGATTAAAAATATAAACAGCAGACATCATTCATCCGGTTTTAACCTATGATAACCTTTGGTAAAACATTAACATACATAAATATAGCAGGTATACTGTTCGTACTTTCGCTTTCGCCAGTCTCATCTTTTTCTCGCCAGACTGTTCCTAGAATTGGCTGTGTCGTGCTTGCTCTTTACCTCCGGTATTTTCCCATCTTCCTATGTGCAGTTATGGAGATATTTAACAGTGAACAAGTGGCGAACGTCCTGTGCAATAAGCGAGTAATGGTGATCGGAGACTCGAGTAAGTATTTGGATGTCAGCAGCTGATGAGCTTTGCTTTTACTGTATTCTTTTAACGAAAATGATTTCCCCAAACTCCTTTCGTTTAGCTGTAATGAGAAATGTTAGTACTTGATTTCCATTGAATTTTCAAACTGCTTTGTGCGGCGTGTTGGTCACTTAATGTATTCAAGTAGAAATTTAGAAATAACATTACGTAGATTGTACATTACTTCTGGTGGCAAATGTATAATTTAAGATATAAATTTATTTCGTGTTCTGCAGTAAACAAGCTGTGTAAATTAGTGATTTCCTCTGCCTTAACAGAAGTTTAATGCGTGTTTTTAAAACGGTGTTTGCGGAATAATGCTTACATTGTTCTGAGAACAAGATCAGTGCTGGATGCTTTACTACATTCAACCTAGCTTATGCGTTATTATTTTAACCATTGTAGCTACCATTTTAAAGTTAATTGTTTATGGTGAGTTTCAAAAAATCCTTTCACAAATGAACATTTTGATGCTTTTAGACAAAGACCAGGATTGAAATTTACAATATTCGTTTCATCATCAATGCAAGCTTCAAAGCAAGATGGAAATCAAACTTTCCTCATAATGAAATGAATCTGGTTGACTGTAAACGTTTTAAAGCGGGCCCCTACATCGAATCGAAACTTAAAATGACAATAGAATTCCTTGCAATGATATTACTAAGAATATTACTGCATACTGAAATTTTTTCACCAGTTTTAAAGCATTAACTTCTTATTAATTCAATAGTTTTATTTTTCATTAGTTTTATTTAAATAGATAAATAAATACGTGACGGAACTCGAAAACACAAGTAGAAAGTGAAAGCTAAATCCTAAAAGAATCATGGGAAGCGTTAGCCTGTTGACCTGCAAACGATGGAAAACTTTTAAGCCTTAGGAAATCGTTCGCAGGACTTGGAAACGAACTTGAATGCAGGTCTTTGGGATTTATTAAGGTCAAAAAAGAAATTTGAAAAGCATACACTGGACTTTTTTCATCAGTGGAGGTTAATGTTTGGTCTACCGAGGCACCCAAATACATAAAGCAGGGAGAAAATTCGAGGGGGGGCAGGGGTGGTAGCAAAGTAATGATTTCAATGTATTCGACACTTTCCATAAATTTTATTCACTAGTCAAACACAATTATTTTTCAATCGAGGCTGCAAGCTAGTTTCAAAGGTTGATATAAATTTGGACCATGAAGGAAGGTGTGAAGGTGAAGGCTGGTTATCAGGAGCGTTGAAAGGATTTTCCGAAGGGGGAAGCCAAAATTCAAAAAAGTCCGGCATTTCGTTTGAGTTTTTTATGGTACTAATAAATGTGTGTTTTTTGGTAGTCCAACGAAGCATCTACAAGGATATTATTCGTCTACTGGTGCCAGACCCAACCAGTACATACCTGACAAACCAGCATCTAAAGACCAAGGTATGAAACTGTAGACATTAGACACTCCATGCTCAGTAGTATTGAAGTATTGACCATCCCAAAATCGAAGAAAAAAACTGGGTCTAGTGGGCACTGTGGTGCATTGTGGGACGAATCTTTGAAAAAATATTCCTTAAAACAGTCGCACAAAACATTGCAATGCCAACTTGACCCAGGCTATTTCTCAACCTCAAAAGCTTAGGTGCAGCTGGACCCAGTCCACTCCCCAGCAGTAAGGTCCGTAGAAGATCGTAACCCAGGTTCGGTAGAGTGCACAGGATATTAAAATAGTATTTTTAAAGTGTAAGCTCTGGTGATCGTGAGGCACCATCTTGATAAGTTTTCTTCAGGTTGCATCCACTGACCTTGTTTCCTCATTTAAAACTTTTCAAGAGAGAATTGTTTGTTTCAGTTGTATCCATAATAACGTCATTTCTAAATTAATAGTGATGGAGAGAAAAAAAAAATCTTTAAGGGAATGACATGTCATGTGACTGGCGGGAAAAGCATGTACTAAGGAAACGTTCCGTTTATTGGAGGCTAGGGAGGGTTACAGTAAGGGAACAGTAAGATAAGTAAGTTATTGGGAGAGAAACTTGAAATTTTGCACTCAAATATTTTTTTATTACGGATTTCTACTTTCGCAAATCATGGGCTCGATTCATAAACTTAGGAGATTGTCAATATCTAGCTCGGACTTACCCCCGCCCTACCCTCCCTACCATAAATAACATTCCAGCCCTTAGCTTCTTTCTATTTAATATCAGGGAGAGCTGGAATTTTTAGGCGACAAGCTGCTTGAAGGTGGCCAACTGGGAGAAATGAAAAATGGGATAAACTACCGCGAGGTACGCCAATTTAACAACGAATCAACCGTCATTAGATTTTACTTCGTTACACGATGTCATTCTGATTATATGAAATCAATTTTGCACGGTATAAAATGCATGCGCCCTCATGCTATCATCATGAACTCTTGCCTCTGGGATCT
Source organism: Actinia equina (assembly GCA_011057435.1). Lineage (NCBI taxonomy): Eukaryota > Metazoa > Cnidaria > Anthozoa > Actiniaria > Actiniidae > Actinia > Actinia equina. The sequence goes on from WHPX01000273.1 coordinate 366,953, forward strand.
TCACCGGTACGGTCTCTATGGCCCTCTACAGTACGTTGACAACATGCACAAGCTAATGGCTGGGTTGAAGAAAGTCATTCCTAAGTGATGCGGTTTTTATCTGGAATGCTACTCTTCCTTTAGATTCCAAATGTAGAGGCGGTTTTCTGTTGCCATATTATGAGAATATTCCTGCACGGGAAATTATTGAAGCCAACTTTATTGCCGCAGACATTGTCCAGTCTTATGGATTCGTGTTCTTGGACTTGTATTCTGTTTTGGTACATCGTATAGAACTGAGAGAGAATGATGGAATTCATTGGAATGCCTTTGCAAATAGGATTATTACGAGCCATATATTAATTCTTCTTTCTTATGCGTGGAATCGCCCCATTCCAAAACCGATGATCCAAGATCCACTAGTTCACCATCCTCATTCTGTGTTTTCCAACAAAGTTTTAAACAACCGTTTGTTCCATTCCATTGGTACGTTTTCTCCAATGAGGTCAGATTCAGAGAAACCTTAGCTCAATCCCTACGGTCCACGACCCTTTACGTCCACTATCCGAATTTTTCACACAAACATTTGACTTACTACCCCTTCTCAGACTGGAGGTCCGTCTCACATAACAACGATGATTATACCAACAGACTTATCCTAAAGAATATAGAAAACTCATCACGCTTTGTTAGGGATTTTCCATTCTCTGTTAATCATACCTCTTCTCCCGCAGAGATATTAGCTCTAATGAGATGTGCCAATCAGAATCCACTTATGAACAATTTTTTTACCCACCCTCCCACCCCACTTGTGTCAGATGACAGACATCTTTTTAGGTTACAAAGTCCCTCTGTTCCAGAAGTATCGCGAAGGCAGGTCGATTCGCTTCACCGAGAACCTTTGCTGTATCACAGAAGTGCACTTAGTTTTAAGACCTTTGCCTTTCCCAACCCAATAACTTAGAGATGGGGCATGTCAGCAACACACTTACAACACTTTCGATACTTTTGAACGCGCTAGATATCTTTTATCGATGACTAATTTCTCACAAAGGAGTTCGATCATTTTTTCGTATAGTCTTTTTAATGCCTTTGAAAGGGCCCACTGGGAAAAGATAATAAAGTATGTATATAGACAAGGTGAATTCTGGTCTAGCCTATTGGGCATGCTTTAGCTTGGAATCACTCTAACTAAATACTGTTATTCAATCAGCAAAGCATTTGTGTCTCATTGCCTGCTTCAAAACTGACCATCATGTGCTGTTGCGACTTCCGCACTCGAAACCGGAAATGACGTCAAGTGAAGCCAGAACTCGTCAGTACCAAGTTTTTTTTTTCTTCTCAAGTGATTTGTATCCTAGTTTTTTTTAGACGAACAAAAATTTACATTATTCATTTAGCGCCTTTTTTATCTTCCCATTTTTAACATTGTAGCTCATATATATGTATTGTGATCAAGAAGGGGGAAAAATAAAACAACAGATTTCTAAAGATTTTTTATGACGTCTTTGGATGGTCCAAAAAATAGAATAATAAAAACTTTTATTTTGAACGCATTCACTATTGGACTAAATTGGACTAAGATGCCTTTATTTGTTACGAGTATCCAATCAAAAAGCTTGTATAATGAATGTTTTTACGGTCAGCCAGCTGGTAGGGAATGCGTAGTATGATGTGTTAAACAAAAATAAAAAAGATGTTAAAAATATTTTTGGAAAGAAAAATAAAATCATTAAGTTATAAAATGGAATCTCAAATGCATTATATTTATCAATTTGTTATCTTTTCAATGCTCTATTTACCAGAAAAGCGCCGACAGATATACTACTTACGATATTTGCTCAGAATTTGATTAGGATTTATCTGACGACCATTTCCGCATTATGAAAATGAGTTTTTATAATAGAGAGGATGATCTCTGTCGTTGAGCCAGCCGATAGTGAGTCCTCTGAGTGTTTTTTTTTTTTTTTTTTTTACCAAAGTAGGCGGTACGTTGATGTTCGGTATTAGACGTGTATTTAACATTGTTCCTAAAAAAAGGGGTTTCCTAATCTTTGAGCCAGGACAGCCCTCTTACTGCATACCCTTGACGTTTAGGCATTAGTCACGCCCGATATGTTTTACATTTAATTGTAATATATGAGAACTTTGATTTCTTTGACAGAATGGTTGAGTGAAAAGCATTGATTTAGATAGTCGTATAGCTAGTCGAGCGAGCTATTTATCAACATTAAAAAGCGGCCTTTGCACGAAGATTAAAAAATCCGTACTGGTCGGAATAGCTGGTTGCCAGTGTGCGGTCGTCCATTCCTTTGAAGTGGTCGCTAGGTGGTCGTACTAGCTGGTCGATCAAAGTCAATACTACTAGAAATTTGATTATATATAAGACACTAATGAAGCGTTCATTTAGTGCTTGTACCAGCTGTCTTTTATCCGCCCTCCTATTGGTCGAGCCAGCTGTTTGACGTCACCATTTCTCACTGACGAACGCGTATAATTCACTTCCTTGTCAGTCCTCGATTAATCATAGTATTCAAAAGGACTGTTTACAACGAACATCCTATCACAATTTCTTAATGAAAGACAGATCTACCATAATAGACCTCAGATGTGAATAGTCTCATTAACCTCTCTAGTTTCCTGTGATCCCCGTTGAGTCCTCTTTCGAAGTCTAACGACAATATCCACTGACACTGGCCAATAGGATTGCATAGTGAGGATGCGTGTGGTTGACGGAACATTTGTCGGGCTTATTTTTCCGTTTTACTCAGATATACAAAACATTAGCCCACATGGTTATTTTTTGGTTATTGAAAAGAACTGGAACCTTCTGATTCAGTGAAGTCGGATTTTCCTCCTTTTTCGCCCATTACAAAGCTCAACTCATCGCTTTGAAAGGTAAAAAAAAACATTCCGCTTAACCGTATCTGAAAACTTCGTATTCACAGAGTAATAGACTCTGGTATTCAAAGGTGTTATTCGGTAGGTATAATCGCTATCTTTATCGATTTTATCGTATTCTTAAGAGTTCAACGAAGTGATCTAAAACTTAATTTCAATTCAATCTCTTCAGTATTTATTACTTGCTATTCTAGAACTATCATATTCATTTTTCGAGTACCGAAAAGTTTGTCATGTCGATGAATGATGCGATGCCGGTAATTTCGGCAATTCTTAGAACTAAAAATGAATTCAAAGATATACTATAATAATATGAAAGATCTCTCGTTTTTCTTCATCGATTCCCTACTGCTGTCTATCCTTTAGTTTCCGTCTTTATTTCATTTCGATACTACCAATTAACGCTTTTTCTTAATCTTCGCTTCAGGCGAGAACTTGTTTTAATATTTCCTATTTAAATATTCGTCTGTCAAACACCCGTATATGTTATGAGGGCTTCGATGGGCAATATACGAAGTACTTCATCGAAATAGAACGGCTATTTGACAGTCTTTCACACACATTTACACATTGAAAGCTAATGGTCGATATACTATAGCATTTGCGATAATATTCACCAGGCCTGACTTGAACTGTTTCAAAAGTATCATTCAAATCTCAGTACTCAGAGCTCTTACTTGTTTTTGGTTTCCATTTTTTTTCTACCGGGTTTTGAGTTTGATTGAATAAAACATTCGTCATTGATATTGGATGCTTTATTATATCCACCAATGTTTTGGAGTATGAAAACATCTGCATCGTGAATAAGGAAATGCAGCCTCCACCAATTCCAATAACCGGTCTCACTCGTATCTACTTTGTATCATATGCGTTCACACCAGGGTTTTTTGGTACGGCTGTTCTGGTAGACTTTTCGCATTCATACGGGTTGCGTTTCGAGCTATTTCGAAGAAAATTCGATGAAGCCGTGTTGGTGAAACGGGAGTCCAAAACGCACTGGATAAAGTAGCGTTTTTAGATATATCCGGACGGATACGAATGAACGGGATCTAATGTTGAGCTTGTAGTAGTATTAGTCTTAATTTTCCATTCCAGGCTTGCATTGGGTCGAAAAAAATGAAGTCTGGGCCCGGTATACTAACGGTGGATAGCGCTATCCGAAGCGAGATAAATCCTTATCCATTGGGATAAGTCGATTCTGTTATGCAATGAGTTTATCTACTGGATATGATTTATCCGTCGGATAGCGCTATTCACCCTTCGTATAACAGGGACCTGATTGCTTGGGGATTTGCGGCCACGTGACGCAACCCTGATGTGTCTAAGGTGCTGTATAGTGATGAACAAAACATGTATTTTTACTCACCTTTTCAATTGTGTTAAACCTTGCTTTATTTACGTTTGCTACATCCTCGTTTAAAGAGCCTCCCTATTTCCCAAGCCTTGTCAGGTATCTTCAAACACATTTCTAGTTATAAACTTTAGTAAACCGATCTTTTAACAGGACAGTTAAAGGAGCTTGCAGCTATAGTGAGTCATTAACTCGATTGTTGCCTAACACAACGAGCAAGAGTTTCCTCTGATTCCGTCTTTGAGAGTTTCGAGCCCCAATGTTAGCCATAATGTGCGAAAAGCCTCCACCAACGAAGCGATCCGACCTGCCTGAGGTCCCTGGCCCAATATTGAGACCAAGAACCATTCTACGGCATCCCAGACCGCTTGGAATCACACGGCATTCTGAAACCCTTTTATCAAGGGCTGTGTTCAACTCTCAACTGGGTACACCGTGCAGTCCTAGTGAACATACCAGAAGAAAAGAAATCACAAGCCCTCGCATGGATGCGAAAACTTCAATTATTTCAAACACAAGTAAACAGCGAAAATTCTTGTCGGCGAGTTTCCCAAAGTCCTTAGACACTGCACCAATAAGAAGTAAAGTTACCATGGGAAAATCTAACACTTCAAGTGCTCGTTTACCGGTTTCACAACATCGACCATTGGAGAGGGGGGTCAATAGGCATAAAACCATACCCAGTTCAGCATGGACAAAGCATGTTCACAATAAACAAGCTACAAATAAACCTTTAATGACCACACCTGTGGCGAAGGAAGGGGGTAACGAAAGGAATAGCTTTAAAGAGTACGATGACATCATGTCTAAGAACTACGAGTCTGAGAGAGATGAAAGCGCTCAGAATGGCAATATGGGGTACAGAGAGAAATGCTTACACTGGCTGCTAACTTTACCAGAGTAGCAAACTCTCTAGTACAAGTTGGAACAACTTGGTGAAGTAAACAATGGTGAACCACCTCATGATAGCGAGGCCATGAGGTAATTAATCATGACGTCATCGAACTATTTGATAAAGATATAATTTTATAGTGATAGGTTTATATATACACATGACGATTTCTCGTTGTTTGGATGACGTCATCTAATAGCAACAATAGTCATGATTATAGACCAGCGTATACAAATGTTACGTCATGAATGGATTGGCAAATGTAATGATCAAAAATATCGATAAATAGATAAAGAAAAACGTTATCGTCCATACATAATAATAATATATAACTTATTTTATAGAATTATCATTTTTGTATGAAGTTGACAAGCAAAGATGCTTAAACACGTTATTAGTTTAATATAATCAATAGATTACCAGTTCAGTACTAGTGTCAAGTGTAAACACATAGCTAGTCCATAATCAGTAAAGACTAGTAGAGTGTATATACCAAATATTCGCGAAAGGGTTAGCTAAAAAAATGCACAAATTAGCCTAGTGCAAAGTTTTGTAAGTCTATTTTATCGAACACTTGTGCAATTTCTTGCAATTTTTTCACGGATATATGGTATTGATGGTTGCAAGCATTCCCAAGAGAGTCAAAAGACAAAAGCATGGTGGCCATTGTGGTGCCGTTAACAATGAATGCTAATAAGAAATCTTTTGTTATATCGGACCAACGCTCCCCCGAGAGGCCGCGATGACGTAACGTGCAATCGAAGAATATCTTTTAACACTTGTACATATTCACAACATGTTTTTTTGAAAATTGTATTTAAAATATCGGTTATTTTTAAGTCAAAGCCATCAAACGGGGAACCGTAATGAATTGCTTTTATTTTATATTTTATTTCTTTGTCTCTTGTAAAAAAAATAATGTATGTATAAGAAGAACCTACATAACACTCAGTTGATGTAAATGTATTCAGAAACTCTTTTGTATTCTATTGTCGTTCTATCTATTGTTTTTAGTGTGATAATTTGTATTTAAGGCCCGATTCATACGTCGCGCTTTCATGTGCCGAACCTAATATCCTATTTGGGTCGACACAATTATGTGATCGAAACCTTTCCTTTCTGAACTTGGGAAAAGCCTTTTTGGGGATCATAGCTTTATACGATTTCGAGAAATATGATTTTCAGGATAGTTAGTTGATTCATACGTCGAGCCTTTCATGTGCCAAATAGATACTATTAGGTTCGGCACATGAAAGGCGCGACGTATGGATTGGGCCTAAGACATCAACTACTTGCTACGTAGGCTCTCCCTGTATTTATACACCTGTGTAAGCTTCATATATATTTTTAACATTTTTGATCTTTATCATTATTCCCCTCATTTTTCTCACGACGAAATTTGATTTTACTCTTGCAATTGAAATTGAATGGGTTGGTTAGTTTTTTTGTTGTTGTTGAGAGTCATGGTACCCAACCTATACCATAATGCATTACGACTATCAATTAACGGCAGCCATCTTCACAGCCTCCATTTCAGTACAAAACATTTTCCACTATTGCTGTTCAACCTCCCTCAAGTACTTTTCCACAAGTCCCAGAATTCTCCAGTCATCTGTCGCTATGGCGACGACTGTCTTTTTGTTTCGCGTGGTTAACTTCAGTAGAAGATGCTGACGTGGAGGCAAAAATATTCCTACGTGAACCTCGTTATCTGTAAGAAAAACAACAAATCGTTCACTAACTTAACGGTCATTTCTGAGAGTAGCTTTGTCCTTTCAACTGGTACTATAATATGGTAATAATACCGTCTAGAAGGAAAATACATTTTTGAGAGTAGTGCTTGTTCTTTCAACTGGTACGATACCGTCTGGTCAGTGGGAATATACCATCTAGAAGGACATTTCAATTCTAAGAATAGCTCCGGTTTTAGGCATTGCCACCTTTAGCAGTGCCTAAATTTATATATGTTATTTACCGGCCAGGAGGTCCGGACAGGAGGTCCGGACAGGGAAAAACTGTGCCCGAGGTCTTGAATATACGTTTTGAATACCGAGGGTACAGTTTTCCCTATCCGGATCGACTATAGGACGGTAAATAACTCTTTTTCCCTGTATTTCTTATGTACTTGTTTTTGTAATCGTTTTGTTTTGTTGTTTAGCGGCAAAGGATTCCGGACCGCGAGCGCGGGCAGATACTGACAAAATACCGCCCGCTCAAACAGCCAATCAAAACGCGCGAGTTGAATACCGGACAGGAAAAAAATACATATATTTACTACTCCACGATGAATAATATTTTTTCCCTTGAGAAACAATATTCAAAGAGAATGGTGTGGTCTTAAGTGAAAAGGCATTACGCCCAAGTTCAGTGATATTTTCCATACCTTTGCTGTCGATTATGAAAGCCTGGAACTGTTTCTGTAGGAAGATTTGAGTTTCTTCCCATTCCATGGACAGACAGACAACTGACATTGCTCCATTGTTGGACAGTGTTTCACTGTAATTGAACAAACAAAACAAGCCATAATGGCGCTTTATCACGCGTGTGATGAGGGTCCATTGAATTGTGGTATTTTTTTTAACGTTTTACTAACCTTATCCAACATACATCTATTTCAAAAATAGGCGATAGGCGAAAAGCAATAGGACAAAGGTCATTCCAAGATTAGTCCAAGAACAGCTGGAATGACTTGTGTATCTGCTTTATAGACCTTAGGGTTGAGGCCCCGTCCACACTATGCCGGATAAATTTAAATCCGACTTTTTATTTATTTGGTTAGGCCTACCGTCCACACTAGTCAGGGCGAATCCGGAACAATTCTTCACTGGAAAGGAATTTTCGAAATGGAACCGAGTAAATAAAAATTCGGATTCAAATTTATCCGGCATAGTGTGGGTGGGGCCTGTGACTGATTCAATGTTGTTTGTAGTCGACAGAAACCATTTCCGAATGACCTTTCGCCTATCGCCTATCGCCTATCGCCTATCGCCTATCGCCTATCGCCTATCGCCTATCGCCTATCGCCTATCGCCTATCGCCTATCGCCTATCGCCTATCGCCTATCGCCTTTGGCGATGACAACGTTTTTTTGAAATAGACTTTTTCTTTCAAAAGTTGTTATTACAGTTATATTCTGATAGATGTGTTGATCATCACAGTGAATGAGCGATCTAAGCGAACGCTGTAAAGAAAGACTTGAAAAAGTGATTTCAAGCTTCAACGGGAATCAAACCCATGACCTCCGCGATGCCGGTGCGATGCTCTGCCAACTGAGCTATGAAGCCAATCATGTTGGCGAGCGGTCATTGGCAGAGCATCGCTGATTGGCTTCATAGCTCAGTTGGCAGAGCATCGCACCGGCATCGCGGAGGTCATGGGTTCGATTTCCGTTGAAGCTTGAAATCACTTTTTCAAGTCTTTCTTTACAGCGTTCGCTTAGATCGCTCATTCACTGTGATGATCAACACATCTATCATTGTTCCACCACAGTTCTGCCCATTCAATTTACACAGTTATATTCTATAAGAAATTGTACAAGCGAGGCTCGATACAATGTTTATTGTCTCATTTGCATATCATTTGCATGTATCCATAATATCTGCTACACCGCAGCAGCACTCACATTGTTTTCTGGTTATCCTTCACACTCTCCCACAAGTCTGTAAAGAGCCTTTTCTTTGTTTTAACCATGTTTTCCTAGAAGACGATAAGAAAGCTCAATGTATCAGATGACATCAGTGGAGGTTACATCATTAAAGACAGACAGACATAAACTTGTTAGTACAAACCTGGGCAATAACTATACGACTTCTATAGGCAGCCCTAGCATATCACGTAACAACCGTCCAACCATCAGTTACCTGATGAAAACCAAGGGCTCCTTCGTGTACCGGACACAGTTTACTTAATAGTCCCCTTCACAGTTCCTTGCACCATCTTGAAAGGTAGCGCGTGCCTTTGCATCGAAGCGAAACAAACGGTGAGCTTACATTGGTAGAGACCTGTGAATAAGCTAAGCTGTTTAAAAAAGTCGTCTATCATTGCGAGGTCACCGTTCGTCTCGCTTCCATGCAAAAACTACCTTAATTTCAAGATGGCGCAAGGGACTGTGAAAGTGACTATTTCAATAGTAACAACAAAGAACCCTAGTTATACAATAGAACGAAGCTAACAAATAATATACCCAGACTAAAGGGTGTTGCTCTCAAAGCGTTTACGTAGCCGTTGAGAAATATGTCCAGTAAGCGCATTTTTTTAAAACTTATATACAACCTACCTTTTGAAACATCTCGGGTAATCTGAGGGGTACGAATAGATCCGAGAATCGTATTTCGAGTTGATCTAAAACCATCGAACACGTTAATCCAGTTTCGTTTTGAAACACAGCACTAAAGACAAAACAAAATATTATCAAAAAGCGAACAAAAAAATACTGTCATTTGCAGGAGCAACTAACAAGCACAAGAAGAAAACCACTCGTGCGACAGCGAGGACAAGGAAACCATGCGCATGACGATGTCATGCATAACCGCTGACCACCACTCCCCGGCTCCTGCTAAGATAATCACATTCAACGACAAACGTGACTTTAAGTGCAGTAGGAGAAATCTTCTTACCGAACGTCAAATCGAGCAGGGACTGGTTCCCGAGGTGTAAACTTGACTTTAATTTTCTGACATTCTGTAAAAAGGAATGAAATTTAGACACAAGAGAAAATTTCCTTTTCTCTTGGTAGAAAATAATATTCTGCGCATAGTGTGATTCCGCCATTTTAGATCACTCGTCATTCCATGAAGTGTAATATCTTCGTGCTTCGATGATGCTAGAAAAACGAGGATAAAGTAGGTTATTTTCACCGGGATTTTACTTTACCTCTTTTTGGTTCGGAGGAATTGGCAGCAGATAGTGACGGAATGTGGATATCTTAAAAAAAAGTAACAAAAAAAAAAAAACAACCGCTAAAAACTTTGTTTTACATATAAGAAAAACAAATGCAATCAATAAATTAAGCACACTTCCTATGCTACTTTTATACCGTGCAGATACACTACAACTACAAGAACTTTTTGCGCACTTTCTTTTGTCTCTTACATGTAATAGGTATCAAATTCCTTACTATTTTTTGACACCACGTGAATTCCATAGTAAACGAAAATTCGCAAATCATTCTGGATGTTGTAGTAAAATAAACCAGTCTTCATTCTGTACGTTACGCCGTCGCGGCAACGTTGGTTGTATTTCAACAAAAGATTTCTGATTATTGGCATCCTTTGTCAATCGATCACCAACATGGATTCCATCTTGCTTGGGGATGGTTACAAATAGCACACTCTTTAACTGCTTAAGTTGTTGTATACATACCTTGTATAGGTTCGAATGTTTTGTTGGCGTCTATCTGTAACACAAGTGCGTATAATCTGCTGGGCGCAGACGTAAGAATCTGTGGATCAGCCTTAAAAGAAAAATGATAGCATATTCTTCTTCTTGCATTTTGGTGCCGGGCGGGAGATACCGGATAACAGCATTTATATTTTCACTTACATAATGTACATAGTAGTCGATAGATATGTCCCTATTCCATGTGTTATCGTTGATCATTTTACAGTAGTGACCCAAGAGACCTAAGGAAAACACCTATATTCAATATGTGAACACTTTCCCTGCCTAGGGTTGGAGAAGGAATAGGTCAGCGGTCATATGAGCATGCGCAATTACATTTTTTCAACACAAAGATCTTTATTTTGAAATTCTGGGTTCGTTTTTATTTACGTCATGTCACAAAAAGAGGCGATTTTGGTTTGGTTTATTTTGTCCTTTTAGCCAATCACAGACGGAGGAAGTAGCATTGTTCCCAGTCCCTCGCTTAACGGACACCAAGACGAAAACTAATCGTCAAGGTCTATCAGGTGCTCACCGTAAGGCTGGAGGTCCAGCGTGGATTCAACTGCCTCACTAGCGAGTTTCTTGGGTTCCAAAACATCCTTCGGTACTCTAAAGGTAGACACCAACAAAAGGAAACAATACTCAAACAAAACAACCCATAAATCATTAAAAGCCATTTAATAGGGTTTTTGGGAACGCAACACTACCTTGTTAGCTTTAAAAATGAAGTTTTGATGTGTTGTACAGGAGGAGCAGTAGAAAACGAAGTTGTAGTTATGTCTTTTGAAATACAAAAGCAAAGATTGATGAATGATATGTGAATAATTGTCCAAGGTGTTAAAAAGGCCCCTTACATTGCAAGTTCACCGTTCGTCCCGCTCCGATACAAAGGCACGGCTACCTTTCAAGATGGCGCCGGGAACTTGTTACTAGATAGTGATTATATTAAAAATAATGAAGTTTCAATCTTACCCGCCATCACATGCAGAGACTGTTTCATTGTAGTGTCTGGGGTGAGTATCTTCGAAGCCTGCCAAAAATGAACGCAATACAAGTATAAGGTTTAAACTATTGTCGCCTATTTATTTTTGTTGGAACACAGATTTTAGGAGGTTTGACGAGACGCTTTCTAAGAAGTGAACTCGTTTGAGCGAAGAACATCAAACTCCCATTTCTTTCCAATCACTATTAAAAATTGTAAAATTTCTCACCTTCTTACTAGACACATTCGCTAGAAGTGAATAGTAAAACCTCGCACGATCCCTGATATCTGGACGGCATAAGTTAAGACTATAATACCTCATAATGAATGATAACCCAACATTACGTACAAATTGACGTCATTTGGATAGTCAAAGGATACCGATGTCTTGATATGTGGTTGACATGTATAAAAGTAGATTTCCAAGATCTAAAAGCAGGTAATTATGATTGAAAAACTAATTATATTATAATTATGATTAGAAATATTACATTTTTTTGGAAACAGACTAGAACCACTCAAAATCATGCGCATAGCAATGAGAAATGATAGGAAAATTGGACGCTTGTCATTCGGGGACTGAACAGCACTTTGAGGTAGATAGACTCAGTTTGGACCTCGTACAGATCGATTTTCTTAACAGTTTGGGCCCTGTGCCTCGCGATCTTTATTGCGCATACTCGACGAAAACATGCACAGTGAGAGGTGATAAGGATGGGAGGGTAAGGATATAGATATCTCACCTCTTACTATTTGTCGTGTGTCTTGATGTAAAAGAATACTGTGACAAACTGCTAGGATACCGTTACCAAGGCTCCAGCTCCCTTGACTAGAGATTTCTGATGTGAGGAGGATTTGATTGAGAAATTGGACGGTAGACTGTGGAAAAATGATTTATCCAGAAAGTTTAAACGACAAAACCCCTGGGTACAATTTTTTCATTTTGTCTAAGTCAAAAGTCTAAGAAAAATCAGATCTAACTGACAAAACAAGACTCACAGATGGATCGATGCTAGACTTTCTCATAGTTTGTGCCAGAAGCTTTAAGTGATGTGGAAGGTTGGGTAATACTGCTGACACAGGCTGTGACACTACATGCTGGCTCAACACTCTGAGCAGGTCCATTGGGAATGGACTGAAGAATGAAAAAACAAATTGCTATAAACTGACCAAGGGCGTTACTAAGCAATAAGTACTTGAAAGGTAACCTACCTGTCAGGCGTTACCATAGTAACAGTATCTAAGAAGTCAACCACGTGAGGCATGAACTTTGGGTGCTTCGTTATAACAGACATGATAAGTCTGGGAAAAAAGACGAAAACATTTTTTTTAATTGTAAAAAGATTAGTCTGAGAACTAGGGATTGCAAAAACGGGCAACTACGTCTGTTCCTACAGTTTGCATATCAGGCTCTTTCTACAAGTCTCCTCTCTGTCCCACCCACCCCACCCCTATGAAAACCTCATTCATCCAAGAGTACTATATGGTCAAGACGCTTAACTAACCTGTATATGTCTTGTGCAAGAGAGGTTTCGTGAAGATATGTGTAATACCATAATAATGATCGGAAAAGTGCGCGAACACTTTTCCCGCCAATACCTAGGAGAACTTGTTTGTTGATCAGGGAGAGACAGTCCATCAACACATTGGTCTCTATTAAAAATATATATAAAAGACTGAGCAAAAGATAAAATCGTCAAGAAACTCATTTTTAAGGCTGCATTATCAAAAACTAATCTCTTTTTTTTCAATGTTTAAACTTGTTACCTTGAATGTCATTTGACCACAAATACAGGCAAAGAAGCTTTAACTTGTCTTGTATTATATCTGAGGAAATGTAATATTTAGATTTATTTAAGATAACAATCATTGCACAACCCATTCAGTTACAGCTTCTGGTCCTCGAGATCATGTGAGAAGAGCTCTCCTATGCTTCAAGATTGTTTTTCAAAAATAACGATATCAGACAACTTAATTCAAAAATACTCAGGTCAATACACTTACCTATATTGTCAAAACTGGTGGGATAAAAATTCCTTATTTGAAGATCATCGATGAAGAATGCATAAGCTGTAGGCTCGGTGGGAGCTCGTCCTGACTTGCACTAAAGAGGAATAGTAATGGGCATTGTGAAAAAATAGGAATACAGCAGTAGAACTTGTAAGCCTTGATTAATTACAACATGGTCGCTAAATAGAGATTGGTCGTTTTATTGAGGAGTAATACTGCAAAAACCATATTTGGACTTTGACTACTGGGTCCAGTCGTAGGAAGGGTGGATAGTGCTATCCAAAGGATAAATCCTTATCCAGTGGAAAAAAATCGATGCTGTTAATCTAATAAATTTATCCACTAGATAAGATTTATCTGTCGGATAGTGCTATCTACCGTTCCTATGACCATTTCCTGACAGCTAAATAGCCATTGGACATACAACCATGATGCAACATGATTGTACTTCAAAAGCAGCGGAGCAACTGTATGGGCAGTACATACATGTACGAGTACTGTCTATTTGTAACCATGCATTGTTCTTCCTAGCATAACAGGCATTTTTTACTTTTGTATTCTTTTCTCACCAGTTCCTCTGGGAAATGCATCAGCCATTTAAAAGACAGCAGTCGCAGATCTGATTGTAAAGTTGGCTGAGTGGCTAATACCAAAAGCCTGCAAGATATTAGGAGAAAAACGATAACTGGTTAAAAATTGTGAAAAAAAGTTTTATTCCTGACAACCTATTTTTGTGCTATACTTCTAGCATTGAGCTTTGGCCACACAGTGCAACATTACGCACAGTGTTGTACGCAACTGATGTTGTGAACCATTTCACATGATGTAATTTGTTGCAAGCAATGTTGCTGAAGTAGAAAAATGATTCTACTTTAGCACTGTCTACAATAGACACTGTCTACAATGTGTGCAATGTTGCACTGTGTCTGCACCAATGCAACATAGTAACTTCTAGCATTAGGAGTAGATGACGATGATGTACCATTCTTACCTTTGTAACAGTTGCATATCTTCTTCTTCTCGAAACATGTCCATAGAAAACTTCAGCTGTAAAAAGGTAAAACAAATGGATTTATTAACTTACAGTCAATATTGTATTTGCATCCAAAATATCAGAACTTACAGTACCTTCATGAAGAGTAGCATGTGGAAAACACAGATGTCTGTTGAAGGAAGCCACTGAATGAACTGTGACTTGAAAGTCTGTTGAACAAAGGCACGAATGAACAAAGTTATCAAGTACCCGCAAACGAAGGGACACATTGAGGGACACAGTCTTGTCAGTGGAAACTGTTGAAAACTGAACCTTGACTTAAACTTCTAAATAGCAAATGGTTTGTTATGGAAGATATTTTTCAGCCATATTTTTCTTTGGGTAAGAATACTTACAATAGGTGATAGTCCTGCAAGTTTGACACAGTGCATAAGCTAGAAAAGATTTACAAAAATTAATACCAGTTCCAGTTAATATGTAGAGTTGGAAAATCAAAGTGAATTAGAAGTAATCTTGAGATTTTCAAATATCCACTAATATGTCACAAGTCATGTTTTTCTGGAATAGGAGTGGTGAAGTGTAGGGGTTTATCCAATAAAATATTCCAGAATATGGTCCAACAAACTCTTTAATATATAACAAAAAATTCAATTAGCTTTAACAGGTGCTATTCATTAAAACATTATCCCCTATCGTGCACACGAGAAAGACAAGACTATATTAAGTAGACTTCTTTAGCAAGGGTATAATTTCAGAACATGTTACATTTCCTAGAGTATTATTTCATTGTTTCACAGGTGTGCATGAGAAGACACATGAATCAAATATAATAACATTTGTAAAGCGCTTATTTCAATCTGTTCTAAGTGCTAACTTAAGAGAAAAGATAATTATTATGGATACAACTTAAACAAAGATCTTATCTCAAGACAGTGAGATGAAGTCTGAAATGACAAAAATTTATGCACAAGGTAAATAGGTCTATTGGGACTGAATAAGAAAAGAAATGCTTTATACCTACCTCAAGCATCACATAAAACAAAGACGTTGTGTTGAGAAAACCAATGTTTTCCATTAGGAATGATACAGCTCTTTTGAGTTCCTTGGAGTCTACTTTCTCAGGAAGGTAGGAAAATGGAAGTCCACAAGGTGGAGACTGAAGGACACAAACATCAAGTTGTGCTTAAAAAATGGATATACAAGAGTTGTGCAAGAGGTCATGGTTCAAGCCTCAGCTGGACCGACAATCTGGGTCTTAAAATAAATGAGGAGAATGTGCTGCCTTTGTAATTACATCATTCTGTAACTGGTTAGACATTCAAGTACCTTGGATGACCACAATGATGGGGGTCCCATCCATAATCAACTAGAGTCAATAAATTAATTTTATTTATTCATTTCACCATTATACTCACATGAAGAGCAAGTGGAAAGGTTTCTCCTGAAACATTTGAGGGAAGAACCAGTGGCTGTAATAAGAATGCCATGATAGATATTTGTTAGTTAAATGAGTTTAAACTATATATTGGTCACTCATTAGTAATTTATGCAAACAAATTGTAGTGCTATTTTTATGATTTTAATTATTCATTTTTTTATAGTCCCCTTCACAGTTCCCTGTGTCTTGAAAGGAAGCCAGGCTTTTGCAATGAAGCAAGAAGAAAGGTGAGTTTGCAATGATAGAGACTTGTGAATAATTATAGTTCAAGGTGTTAAAAAAGGTCTCTATCATTCCAAGCTCACTGTTTGTCTTGCTTCGATGCAAAGGCACAGCTTCCTATCAAGATAGCACAGGAATTTGAACTGTGAAGGGGACTACTGAAGGTCATTCTACTCACAAGAGGTTTAAGTACTAAAGCTTCTTTAGCTTGAATTACTGGGAGTTTATGGAAAGGGTTTAACAAACCAACTAACCTTCATTGGCTCAGAGTGATCAGTTAACAACTTATTCAAGCTTTGTGTCTCAAGACTGAAAAAGATATATTGTGTCAATTTTTGTGGTAAGTTAGATTCAGGTCATTTTATGAGTTTATTTATTATAAATAATTTTTCTAATTCCTTACCCATAAAGTGCATATGATTTTGAAGCCAAATGTTCAATGGTGTGGTGAAGAACAGTGACAAACAAAATCTGGAAGAATTTAAAGAAAATCCAGCAAGGTATGTAAAACTTGAAATAAGAATAAAATATTAAAATGCTGGTGATGAAAAACATACCAGATAGCTTTGGAAAATAGGGCTGGATTCATGTTCACAATGCCTGTAGAAATGGTTTAACTTAGACTGCAGCAATCCCTAGAACAAACGAATGTTGATGTCTTGTGAGCTAAAGCTAAATGATACACTCATTAGGATTTAAATTTTAACTCCTAGCTTACCTGAAGCTATATAGATCTATTTTACCACACTAGACTTACTGTACAGGATTTAAAACACAAGTGTTTTGCTGACAATGATACATATAGGTTTAGGCACATAGAACACATGACCACAGTAGTAAGACACAATGATTCAAATTTTACTGCACTTCCCAACTTCAAGTGAAGTATAGTTATTAATGGTTAGTTTCTTTTTCGAGCCCTCATATATACAATGGATATATATGTTTTGTGGACACAGGGTTTTTGTGTTTCTGTGTATACATGTATACAGGTATATGTATATACTGTACTGTATCATACTTAATTTTCTCTTTTACTTATACTTCTTTCTTATACTCTTTCTTATTACTTTACGCAAATTTTAGTATGGATTTTAATAGAATTTTATAGATTCTATATTGCTGATCTCTGGTCCATACTAGTTGTTCTATCGTGTCCAGGATCGGTTTTTTAAATCAGGATAAATAAAGATATTAATATTATTATGATTAATAAGTTATCAATAAGTAAATTAATTTACTTAGTCACTAGAGAAGACCACAACTTACAGGATAGTTGAGCTCTAGCTCCCATAAGCACTCACAAGCTGTCTTTCTGACAAGTAAGTTATGGAGATTGTTCACCTAGTAAACAAAAAGAAACACCAATAGAGTGTAAATATGCAGTAAGTATTAACAGAGGTAAACTTAGCACTTTCATTGATTATGGGATCTAATCTCTAATGTATTAATATATTAATGTAATAATATATAATATATATTTAATATATATCTAATAATATCTAATCTAGTATCCCCTTCCAAGAGTACATTTAACTTATTGTATATGCTGTATTACGAGAAAAAGTAGGGGCCAAAATTGAGAACATATATGTGACTAGTAAGGGAAAAGGGAAATAGTAAAGGGGTTAGTGGGGGGGGGGGGGGGGGGGGGGGGGTGAGTATCCCTATTGCCCCACCTCCTCAGCAGCCCCTGCATCCATCCCAGTAATTGACGACTCCAAAGATATCTTAAACCTTTTTTAGCCTGCAGCAAAATTTTAAAAAAATAGTTCTGGGAAGTCCTGTTTCAATAAATTTTTCTAGGTTGTTATTTTTGTTATTAGTTCTGGAATATTTTACCTTCTCTATGACATCTGTCAAAACTCCAACAAATTTAACAAAAGTGTCACTGCTCTTTACCTGAAAAAAATATCACATATTTCTAAAAAAAAATTTATCAGAACTAGGTGAATATCAAAAGAGATTGTAAAAACCAGACTTACAAGAAGATCTGAAGAAATGACAAGACAGGATCCTGTTACCAGTAGCTGTTCGAAATAAAAAAATTCCACATCTACATATACTATATATATATATATTACAAAATTGGGCAAAATATCTCATAATAACTCACTCATTGTTCACATTGGGAAACTCAAAAATAGGCATAACTAAATTTTGGAAAATGGCTGGACTGCAGCTTCCAGGAATCTGTACACAGCCCGGAACCAACAATTCGCTCATAACTTACTTGACTGAGGTATAATTGTGAAGGATTACTAGATGGGTGTAGAAACATGTCTTTCAGTGATCCAACAGCACATTCTATACTGTTTTGAAAACACAGATTTTATAAAATAGTTTGCATGGATATACAGCTGACTATAAAAACTCTTAAAACTATTCATAGACCAATCAGTTTATAAAACATTTTTAATGAGTTATTTGAGCTGAATGGTCAGCATATTTCAAGCTAAAAAGATTATTATATTATGATAGAAGAACCTAAACATTATTGCTATTTCCCATTTTGTCTGACTAGTGTATACCTCCCTGGTCTATATGCAAGGGATGTGATGGATATACATTACAGACAACACCCCTATCAGATTCTTAATATCAATGAAGCAATGGCATAAATTTCCATACCTTGTTGTATCCACAATCATGCTCGATACCTAGAATATAAAGGTTATAATAAGTAAGCTCCAATCAATTATCATCAACACTGGAAGTAATGCAAAAAGCAGTAAGTAAACTGACCTTTTCTTGTAGTGCGAATAAAATCTGCAGCTTGACATATTCTGCAATGTTTTCTCGGCATAATGCCTATGGAAAACCAAATGCACAAATCATTGGATATGTTTTAAGTTCAAATCGTAAGCTATATTCTTTCCAATAAGCTCACCTCAAGGCTATCCAATAGAAAGTTGTCAGTCACTTCAAGATTCTCGCCCAAATAAAGCCCACGAAACTCCTTGATCTTTTGCAACCAGACGTCATTTAAGGAACCCATGATAAGACCAAGACTTTCTCTTTATAAGATCGTCAGAAATTTAGATATTTCAACAATATAAAGCCTCATATTCCATTTTTGAATACAGAAGCCATCTATATTAGCTCCGGTCCGCCATTTTGTTTTTAGACTGTCTACGAGGACTGGTAAGAGGAAGTGAGCTTGAGATCAGCTGACATTGCACCAGATAGGGAAGTGTTAGTTACAGAATTTACAATAGCCTGTAAAAACGTTTTCTATAATAAATAACATCTAATAATCTCAATATTTACTTTTCCTAAAGTATTTTTCCAGTAAAAAACGATTTCTTTTGAACAAAAAAGTGATAATTTAAGAAAGAATATCATTTTATCCAAAACTTACCCTCCCCACCCTAGTGTAGTTTAGTTGTCATGAATAATCGATTGATCGATACTTGGTGTAGTTGGTGAAACGTTGACCGCATGCAAGGCAAGAAATTTTTTTATCATGGACTTAGAAACTACATGGTTAAAGCTTAAGGCATCCATGGAAAGTTTCCTCAATGTGTTGGCTCGTATTCCATTCTTTTATTTGTTAGAAATCGTATATAATTTTACAACTAAAGCCGACAACTCATCATGTGTAGGAGCAATAGGTGAGTGCTGGAGGTCAAACTTAATACTTCATTGTAAATCTGGACTCAATGGACTCTTGCTACGTTTGTTCTTCATTTTCAATGCTCTTTGGCTCTTGAATACGAAGAATTTAGATCATGTCGTTAAGCCTATCCTCGACACATTTTGCCTACAATTTTTTTGACTGCCAGCCAAGTGGGATTCTTGTGTTTGACATGTGATCGTCATCAATATTTTAAGCGTAAATTGAACGATCTACCAATTTTTTTAAAATGCATATTTAACCAATTATTCGGGTCTTTAAAGCATTTTGTTTATACGAAACCCTTCCCTGTATATACTTTTGTAAATATGTTTTTACTCGGAAAGTATTATAGCGCACTATTTAATGTGGCAAACAAGCCTTGACAAAATTGATTTTGAAGAAAATCTTTTTAATTTAATTTGCTTGACCTACATCTTTTATTTTCCTGTCAGTAATCTTGCTTTTTTCTCATTTACAAATTCGGATAATTAACTATTTTAACAAGTTGTACATGCTATAAAAAGTACAAAAAGGAAAAATATATATATATTTTTTAATAGCAAATACAAACTATAAGCACACCAAATAGAAAATGAGAAGAAAAAAAGATTCAATGAATAGATAAGTAATAATGGATTAAAACTATGAATGAATATCACTATACATTTCTAGTGAAATTACTTCCAGTATTGTTATATTCCCAGGAAATATGAATGTGATTTTGCCCACTCAGAACGGTTATTCGGGAACAGTGAATTTTTATGAACATCAATAGCACCCTATTAACCAATGAAAAGAGAGGAATAATGGACTTTGACACTAGTTATATAACAATGGATCTTCTTTTCTATAAATTGATGCAATAGAACTCTAGACTTCTTTCTCTTTCTATTTGATAGGGTATGCTGTTGGTCTTATTGGTTTGTTTACAGAGCTAGATTTACTGCTCTCCTTCTATGGATGGTTCTTTCAAGTACTTATAAACTACATAATGTTCAGCCTCAGCTATTGAAGTCAAACGTACAAACAGTGATGATAATCATGGAGTCTTAGCTGCTGAACCGCACTCCTTCTTCAAATTCTTTGTCAGCGACAACCATTTCTATGGTCAAATCATAGCTGGAACAGGGCTCTCCATGGCAACACAACAGGAGTGGATCAAACTGAAGCCATTATGGATTATTGTCCTGACGTTGATCATACCTTTTGGTTTTGACTTGATTTTTAGGCCTTTTCAATGCATGTCTGTGGTTATGCCTTATATTTGTTACATATTTCTCTTAACATATATGGTCTATTTGATATGCAAAGGCCTTCAACTTGGTGTAAAATTCCTAAAGTGCACTAAAGAATCCAGTGATAATCTATGGAGAATGGTAGATGGTTATGGCTGGACCCCTGTGATTCGTCATCACTGGACTAGAATGGAGCTCTCAAGAGTCATAATGTTTCTTTGGTGGATCAAATTTGGATTAAAAGTTGCTCAGCAAAAGAAAATTAATTGGTTTTGGACTTTTGCAAGTTTTGGAGATTCGTGTGCTGCACTACCAAACTTATTTGCTGCTAGTTTGGTTGTCTCTGAAATATCTTTCAGCATCTTGTTCTTTACCCAAAACTGCTTGAAGAGAAATCATGTTGACATGTATGAAGCTTATCATTATCCTGGCTTCAACGAAGGCCTTGCATTCTTTCTCCTGAATCTCCAGATTGGAATCACACAGGTAGGGAGTGAAGAGCGCTCTCTATAATCAGCTTAGTTTTATTTGTGACACTTTCTCTGCTTGTACAAGATGCTTATGAGATAACTGAACCAGTACTTGCAATTCTTGGAGCCACATACACAGGAAAACTAAATTCTAAGCATATAAGAGGGCTTGTTGTATCAATGTGTCTGCTATTGATCCCAGCCTTCATGGTCTATAAAATATGCTCCACATTCTCAGCAGGAACTTGGCTGTTTGTGATAATATCCAACAGTGTGGTAACAATGGTCCAGTTGCTTGGTGCATTAAGTATATATTTCCTATTCCTGGCAAATGTACATTTTCATTATGGCTGGGAGGATTTGGATGACTGTGTTTACTATGTCAATGCAGTGTCTAAGGTTTTTGAGTTTTTAGTTGCTGTGGTAGTGGTTTTCTACAGTGCCTGGTCTGCATTATCTGGCAACTGGAGTATAGTGGGTAAGTGAGTGAACATTATTTGTACACTTCAGTTCAACTGCGGACCTAGCTACTGGCCTTCATGGCTCACCATGAGGACTGAGGGTCCAGTCATTCAACCTCGTTATAACAGACACTTGCTTTATGTCTTGGTGATGTGCACTTTCACATGATCCCTTGAGTCCATATTAAACAGGGTTTTCCCTCAGGTGAATATTAAACAGTGTTTTCAACTGCAACTGCCACAATATTTCCTATCATCATCATCACTGTCTTCATCATAGTTAATTAACATATAGGTATGAAATATAGCATTTACATTTTTATTCTATTTTTTTATTTTTTAGGCACTGGCATAATATGCATGCATGCATACTTCAATGTCTACAGTCGTGCTGTTGAAGGCTGGAAAAACTTTTTGCTGAGAAGAAGTGCCGTTCGCAGGCTTAACTCATTGAAATCCGCCACAGATGAAGAGCTAGAGGATTACAATGACATCTGCTCAATATGCTTTGACCAAATGCAGTCAGCTAAAGTGACAAAATGCCACCATTTCTTCCATGGAATGTGTCTTAGGAAGTGGCTTTATGTGCAAGATAAATGCCCAATGTGTCACACAGATATTTTGCCAGAGGACTGACTACTCCCTGTATTGCAACGCATGGCTGCTATAGGGTGACAGTGGGCTTCTTGCTGTCCTCAGGGTCAAATTGATCATGGAAAAATAATAAAGTATTTCTTATTACTGTTACAGTGCTTCTCAATTACATGTACAAAATCATAAAAAAATTTTCGAGACATAATAGAGTTTTGGTAGATTCTTATTAAAGTGTTTTCTAACTTGTCAGAAAACACAGCTTTTAAGGGCATGTGCCTATGGAATGTCATGGAAATGCATTGACATCCACCTTTCACATGTGATTGAGAAATGCTGTAAATGACCTCTAAACTCTAAATAAAGTCAACATAATCCGTAAATTGTTTAGTTCCAGAATTATTCATACCCCCCCCCCCCCCCCCCCCCCGCCCCCCAAACCCTCCCCTCAAATGAGGAATCTTTTTAAAGACTCCCCCAGCCCTGGAAAATCCAATTTTATTACATACAAACTGTGATTTTGTTTTTTTTCTCTGACCTCCTACCCTTTGGGGGGTATGGATAATTATTAGAACTCTACATTTATTTTAGCCCTATCAAACATTTCCAAAAACTCAATTTAAATGGCTTCTTGAAAATTCAACTGATGCTAGACTACAGACTATAGCCCACGTGAATTATCATAGCATATGCTACCACTACTAGAATCCATTGCACACTCTTTTGTTCTTTTAATTTGTGCCATTGAAGTGTCTAACATTCTCATGCAAAGATTTCTGGTAGTGGTAAGTAAAATGATTTTATCAACGCAGTTATGCCTATTGCATAAAGCCTGGATACAGTTAAATGAAAACTCAAACTGTAAATACAAATTGAACTAAAAAATTATTGTAGTTGCCTTAACAAATTAGATTTAATCAGAAAAAGGGATTGGCTGAATTTTAGCACTGCTGAGCTTTTTGTCTTGGTTTGAATGACTTAATTTACAGTGAAGACACTCGAACCATGAACACTGTCTTGTCTTTATTCAGATTTTTCTTTTCTGAGCTTTTTACTGCTTCAAACCCTCTAAAAGAGTAGGATTGAACTCAAATATGCTATGTGTTCAAAAGAAAACTTATTTCTAAATGATTCACTCAATGGATGCATGTTAAAAAAAGTAGTAAAAAAGCACTAAGTTTTAATGGTTAGAGTGTCCTTACTATTATAACTCATTATGACCCCTAAAGTTTAGTCAAGAACCAAATTGTCCCCAGAATTGTATGTTTTTTTTCAGTGTTGCAATACAGAAAAAGATATATAGATATAGATTTTTACAATAACTTACAAATTTTTCGCACCCTGATTGGTTATTTTTTATCATCAATAAGAGGACAGATAGATTAAGCTGACATCAATGAGCTCGCACACTTTTTCCATTGGTTGTTTTAATCGCTAAAAATAAGAAATTTTTATTGTTTTTGTTATTGTAAAAAACAAATAGACATCGGCTACGCCTCGTGATTCCACACTACTTTGACAATGTGATGAAGCAATTTATTGTCAATAAGAGGACAGACACATAAAAAACTGATGTCTATTTGTTAAGTAGACATTCAGAGCACATTTCATTTACAAACATTTATCAACATTGTTATTGTACAGATATTATAGTTCAAAAAATAAAAACTTCAGAAGTTCTGCATGGATATGTTGTGAGTTGTTTTTAATCAATATATCAAAATGTAGATTGTATATCATATATTATTCCTGGTATTTTTATAGATTTATCAGACGTATGACATGAGTTAAGCCAACATCAGCAGTCGTATACACGGGATTCCTGTGGTTAAGTGACGTCACCATCACTTCAAATGCTTGATATTTGCCAGTTTGCCAGTCCAATACCAAGAGCACCCTGCAGTCCCCAAAGTCCAAGAATGTAAGGCTTATCTTTACCACTATACGGCTGAGCCAATACCTCGAAAAAGTGTCTGACAGCCTTTTTGTATCCTAGGTTGAATGGTTTACGCTTGAATCCAATGAGAGCTAAAGCCAATGTTGGTAAAACGCAGCCACTGAAGATGGTAATAGTAGTTCCTCTAATAGATGCACACACACTACATTGCAGTTCACGTGTAGACAGCGGCTTGGTTAGAAAATATTGCCAAGAATACATTGCCATTGCTCCACAAGCTACAGGAATCAATATGGCCGTCGTACGTGAGGTGTAAAAGCCATGAAGACGAGGATACAAGCACGCGACTCCTGCGCTGGAAAATCCCACGACTGTTGAGAAACGGTCTTGCTTGGTTGAGATGGTATTTTTCATTTTGTGTCTTTGAAAACTGAATTATCTCCACATCTTGACCTTCAACAGCAGTTTTCTTTTTCTCTTAGATAATTGACAATTTTGACTGGGCGTTCCACACTAAACGGAGAGGGACTGAGTCTAATTGCCGGTTAGTATCCCGCTTTGAATGCAATATGTTTTTTATCGGCATTATTTCTTATTATGCGATGAAAAATCGATTATAATATGACAAATTGACTTATGAACGCGCTAAATAGCTAAATATTTAAGTCTTAAAATTTTTATTTTGAATTCCAACCAACTCATTTCAGTCCAAGGAAGGATTCCAAGATTTACGATTCCCAAATATTCCAAAATTAAGCAAATCAAACAAATGTTACTTTATTGTTATCTTTTTCATACATAATCTCATAAATATATGACTATATACTACATATTTATCTACTCACCTTTAAAGAATTCGTATTATTGGATGAAACGTATCGTAAGTCGATCACAACCTCGTTTCCAGGGCCCTCTCACCCGGTGGAGAAGACCCTGGCGTTGGCTGGTCACGTGACAAATCTGACACCCAGCATATTGGAGTGTTGTGAAAATACCGCTGAAGAAATAACTGGAGGAATGCGGATTGAATGAGCATGAATTAAATATGGCTGTCAACTGGAATAAACCGGTTAAGTTTTCAACAGTGCTTCGTCGTGTGGAATTTGCTATAAAAAAGTATTTTTCCATCTTTGAATTTTGAACCTTCTGAGATTTTCAGCAGCTTTAACCGCTGTTTTCGTGTTATTACTTCCAGTCTTGCCTACATCCTGTTTACATATATATTAAGTCTGTCATTATATTTATCGCTCAGGCGTACGTGCCATGGCGCTTAAAAAATCATAAAGCAAGAACCAATCAAAGTTCAGGACCAAGTAAACCAATCAAAACCTTTATTTGACCAGCCAACGCCAGGGTCTTCGCTCCTCCGCGTGAGAGGGCCCAGGGAACGAGGTTAAGTCGATCGATGATTTACTACACGGTTTCGCTCCGGCATATCGAACTTTTTTTTTAGAAACAGCTGGCTGCAATTGCAAAGAACTCAAATTCAGCGCGGTTTACACTGGTTTTAAGATAGAAGGACGCCCAACAATCATGGGTAAAAAGTTATAATTATAAATTATTTTATTTTAAAAAAAAGAAAAGAAAAAAAAGAATAGAAAAAAAAAGAAGAAAAAGTTCTAGTATTACAAAAGGAATGCGTCTTTAAATACGTTTTGTAATAGTTGTTTTTTATATACACATTTATCGAACGTACTTTCCAAATTTTTACAATTTTCTTTAAAATTGTTATATTTAATCTCGTTAGTACCCAAAGCATGAGCAGGAAGAATGGCTCTGGGGAAGAGGTCGAAATAAATAGGCAAACAAAACTTCGTGATACTAGAATTTTGGGGTTTAAATGAAAAAGAATAACATTAATTATCATCTTTCCATCAATGTTACTTAGAGCATCTATTATAATCGCCGCCGGTAATCTGTTCTCATTTATTTCTTCAGTTTATTTATTATTGGCTGTTGTTGTTTTTTTACCAGAAAAGTTAACTTTTAATTTTGTATACTTAATTTATTCACTCCTTTGATATCAATTTCTAGCATATTTGCATTTGTTTAATAAAATTCTAGCAAAATAGGCTGGTACAAAATTATCCTATTATAAATATCCTCGTTTCTCCAATGATTATATACATTGATCTGGCATGTGTTTTACCATGAATAAATGATTGGAAGAAACATTAATTTCATTTAGTAAAATCGGTCACTTAAAGTCGATAAAAAAGCGAGAGGTCGTCGTTTTTGAAACGATCGCTATATTGTGTTTTTAAAGCCAACAATGAGCTTGTTAAAACATATTTTTAAGTAACTTTGATCATTGTCAGATTATTTTTATTCTTATTACAACATCTCCGTTACTGATACAAGCTGAATTTAACCCGATTTTCGAGTTATCGGAGCAATTTGGAGTTTAAAAATTATATTTGTTTAAGAAAGTTCCATTATCTGCATAAGTATATTTAATTAAGAATAACGTTAGTGACAGAGTACATATTTGCAAAGTTGAATTTTCAAGTATACACCTACTTGCAAAACATTGTCATACGCCGATATTAGAAGATAAGTAATTTAGGGAGAAAGGAATACATTAAAAGATAAAGAACAAATTCAGCTTCAGTGATCTTCTTTTGTTTTTAAATATAATTCCTATCCCACTTATAAATCACTAATGCTCTATTTTTCGACAACGTTCTTGCAAGTAGGTGTATACTGCTAAAGCAAATACATAAAGAACGATTCAAAGCGACACCACAAAAACTTTGGAAAAACGAATTAAGAAAAAAAAAGATTTGTAAATTGGTTTTTAACACTCAACATATGTTTGATCACCTGATAGAATAGGGAAACTGAGAAACTGAGAAACTGAATAACATGTCAAGAGAATAAAAGAACAAAAGACGCAGTCGCCATGTTGGTTCAAATAACGAAAAAAAAACTATTAAAGTTATGAAAACGCTGATTAAATGTGCAGAAAGTCCCATAATCAGATGGTTTGAATCATATGAAAACCAGTATAAATGTTGCATTAACAGCACTTTAGAACCTTGTTGCCTTCTCGCGATGGTTGCATGACGGTATAAGCAAGAGCACAACCCATCGCTAACTCCATCATACGAAAACACGTCTGGAAACCGTACCAAGGCCATGGAGCGGGATTGACGACTCTAGAGTACAGACCATATACCCCAACTATTGAGTAGATCTGTAGACCACAACACACAAAACCAAGAAAGGCAGTCACCATTGTGATCTTGGCTACTTTGATGGTTGAATTCTTTCTTCCTGAATTTCCATCGTTGCTCGTTTCTTGTAGGTTAATCTGGTTGAGCTGCTTCTTGGCTCTCCTCGATGTCAAAATGACCTTACCTCCGCTGTAGAGAAAAGCGATGGAATTAATGAATCCCCAGACGATGAAAAACGACTGGCAGACAATCAGAAGCTCAGTCTTGTCTGCTTCGAGTGCAACGGTTATATCTGAAACCAGAACAACGATGAAATGCAAGACAATGATTGAGAATACGAATGGTAGGCTGTGGAGCTTCTTAGAACCAAGCTGTAGTTTGGATACTTCCAGAAACGCCACATGAACGAGACAAAAGGCAGAAGTTAGACAAGGAAAAGCCAGGCCAAAGAGAACTCTTGTTACCCATAAGTCAATATTGAAACCATGTTCTGACGATTCGTAAGGATCAGTCAGCAAGACAAGAGCACGAACTGATCCAAGAATAAATAGCAGTAAATTAATTGCATAGAACAAGAGCCTCCTTGTAAACGCTTTACGCTTATCAGCCATCAGCATCGCAACGAGTGAATGTACTGCTATCAGAGCAAAGGCCACACCAAGTCCTATCCAGTGTAGTTGCCATGCTGGACCCCAAAGTTTCTTTGCCTCGGGCCAGTCTGGACCTGGTTCTGCCTTTGGATCTGGATTAGGAGCTGTTAATGTCATATTTACGGTGTTCTGATTTGTCATACCATTATCTTCGCTCTCTTTTTAAATACGGGGTTTTGAGGCACTCGCTCTTTATGCCGGTTTCTTTTGGTAGTCGTGTGACCAAATGATTGATAGACTTTATTAATAGTTGCCAAATTAGAATGGATGTTAATCAATCTCGTACACAGACAATATCATACCCAGAGCCTGCGTTTCTTCTGGCCTGCGGCGAAGAACAAGGGTTCTGGTATTATCCATTTTTTGAGACCAGGATTTCATGGACTTCCGGTATAAGATGTGTTCAAAGACTTGTTGAAAATTAAGAAAAATATGTTCTCGATTTCTTATTTTTATTTTGACCGGAATTGAACATAGAACTCTGTTTGAAAGCATGATTTTCATTGATTATATTTCATTTTCGGCAAACAGCGTATGCGCCAAAAAATGGATTATGCCAAAGCCCTCGTTCTCTGCCGCAGGATATACGAAACGCAGGCTCTGGGTACGAGATGATTGTTCGCCTATTACGTAATGAATGAGTCTAGTCTTCTAATATTTCTCAAATTCGAGTTACTTTTTTTTCACTTTCCTTTTGAGTATTCGGCTTTAATTCAAATTCACAAGTTGTCATCCTCAATTTTATTTCAAATTAAAATCACTTTCCCTACAATTGATAAACATTCTTTAGCTTTATTTACTATTAGTCAACTAACGATTTGCAGACGTGGGTGTACGAGATGGCTGACACTTAATATTGTTTTCAATGGTACGTTACCTTAAGATCAAAAGGATCAAATCTAAAATATTGGCTCAGTAAACTAGGCCAATATCATATGTATTATAAAATCAAAAACATAAAATATTATATAACGTACATTTTTTTAAAAGTTAAGTTAAAATAGTCCTCTAAAATCAACAAGACCCTGAGCTCAGGGTGCGCTGGAATACCTGGTAAAGATGGGCCGTGGGCAGGTGATGTGATTGCTTGAAAGGTTGCACATATAGAGAAGTGATGTTAGACATTTACACTTTTGGGGTCTATGTGTTGTGATTTAATTTATTGATGTTTTTGATGAAATAAATAAGTGGGCGTTTGAATCGAGTCGAGCAGAAATGCACAGTAAAACTATACAGAATTTTTTTGTGAACACTTTCTCATAAAGAAAAATCAAAACAAACCTTACTCATCGAAGTCATCGAACAACTCAATCTGGAACTCCGAATTCCAGTTCCGGTCCTGCAGATTTGGGCATACGTAATTAGATTTCATGAACGTGCTCATTCGCACGAAAATTGTATATCTTGTTTTAAAATCAAAATGCTTCATTTAAAACGTAAATAAGGCTAATATTTTCTCAAGAGCTCTCTCATAATTTATTTAAATTTATAATTTATCGATACTTTTTAATGAATCGATACCACAGGTATCCGAGCAATAAATCCAGAAAAACTGTTTGTTTTATGGACGCTACTGGACGCTATAGCGGGTACTTGTGATCGGAATAAGAATATTTCGCGCCATTTTTGCAACAACCAATGAACATCGATATATTTGCATAGGCAATTAGTTTAACACGAGCGTTAAATTTGGCGCGCTCCAAAGTGTGATCTTTAGTGTAGCTGTAGTCGAAGTTTTTACAGAATATGCTAAATATCATCTCTCTTAAAGCACTGAGAATCAACCTGGAGTTTCCCCAAAAGGCTGAAATAAGGTAATTATCTAGTAAAGGGCTCAACTGCCACAAAGAAGTCTGTAAATCATTTACTTTGCCGATCATTTTCAGCACTTGTCGAGTTCCAAGTGTTTTCGGATAATTGTCTAGTATAGGTCTCAAAACTGCCGGTTACTAAAACGGCGATAAATAATTTTACTTTGTCGGAGAACATTTTCAGCACTTGTCGAATCCCAAGTGCTTTGAAATCTCAACTGTTATCATTGGCGTATCGAGGATTTTTTAAGTGGATCCACGTTTCTTAAACCGGTGTATTTTCTCTCGTTTAGTCGATGTTTCACAAAACATTTGGCTCTAATCACCTAATTTACTATCTAGTAACGGAACTTAAAGGTAAATTAAACATTACAACAGCAAATATCTATCATTTCGTGTTCAACATTATATTTGTGGATACTTTTAAGCAAAATTTATATAAGACACATTTCTGTTACCTAAGAGATCAAACCTTAAAGGGGGGTTTCGTGGACCCCTTCGACCCCCTGGATCCGCCACTGGTTATTAGTAGTTACTAGTATT
Source organism: Actinia equina (assembly GCA_011057435.1). Classification (NCBI taxonomy): domain Eukaryota; kingdom Metazoa; phylum Cnidaria; class Anthozoa; order Actiniaria; family Actiniidae; genus Actinia; species Actinia equina. The sequence continues at coordinate 397,557 of WHPX01000273.1, forward strand.
CATTATTATGAGTTGACATTAACGTTGTCATGCAATACTTATATGGTTTGAGACGAATAAAACTAAACGGTCTTCCAGATTTATTAAGGAATAGTATAAATATCTTTTGCATAGGTTTTATCTAGTATTTTATGATTGAATTATCTAGTCTAATTATTTAATTTTTGATTGATATAATGCCTTAGATTAAGAGAGAATTTAGTTTCGTATTCAAGCAGTGAGCGCCACCCAAAAACTATTTTCTTGAAAAAAAGACTGTTGTACGAGGCTAAAATCTTGTTATTCAGAAAGTTTAATTTGTTTGGAAATGGAGATGACCGATGAAAGTGGAATCAAAGTGTTAACCCGAAGCAAAAATGTTATTCGAAAATAAGGACTAGGACTTCATTTGCTTATTTCCCATATGTTTTCTAACCTAACAAAAAAGCCTGACACAGCAACATTCTAATACATATGCAACAAAACATCTTTGTACAATCGAAAATACCGCTTTAAACAGGCATTTTATCATAGTACATCAGCTTCTAATTGTTTTTAAAAAGGTTTTGAAAACCAAAACGAAATTGGGCTCGTGCGAAAGTCTAGTATTTGGCGCTTCTTGCCATTATTCGCTCATTATTGGAAAACATTTCCTCTTAAGATATAATGTGACTAAACCCGCAAAGTATGCACCATATTTCGCTTTTATATGGGATTTTTACATAGAATTAAACTGTTAATAATAATTAACTCTTGTAAGCTGCATTTGAAATAGCATTCAGCTAACAGTGTTTAAGCTGTTGTAATGGCGCTGACTAGGTTATGAGCCGGCGCGACATCTTCATTTCTACAGCATCGTGAACTCCCGAAGATAACTCTTTTTCCATTTTCTGATGGTTGCATGACGGTATAAGCAAGAGTACAACCCATCGCTATCTCCACCATACGAAAACACGTCTGGAAACCGTACCAAGGCCAGGGAGCGGGATTGACGACTCTTGAGTACAGACCATACACCCCAACCATGGAGTACATCTGTAGACCACAACACACAAAGCCAAGAAAGGCAGTCACCATTGTGATCTTGGCTACTTTGATGGTTGAATTCTTTCTTCCTGAATTTCCATCGTTGCTCGTTTCTTGTAGGTTAATCTGGTTGAGTTGCTTCTTGGCTCCCCTCGATGTCAAGATGACTTTACCTCCGCTGTAGAGAAAAGCGATGGAATTAATGAATCCCCAGACGATGAAAAACGACTGGCAGACAATCAGAAGCTCAGTCTTGTCTGCTTCGAGTGCAACGGTTATATCTGAAACCAGAACAACGATGAAATGCAAGACAATGATGAAGAATACGAATGGTAGGCTGTGGAGCTTCTTGGAGCCAAGCTGTAGTTTGGAGACTTCCAGAAAAGCCACATGAACAAGACAAAAGGCAGAAGTTAGACAAGGAAAAGCCAGGCCAAAGAGAGCTCTTGTAATCCACAGTTCACAGGAAATGTCGTGCTCATCCGATTCATAGGGGTCGATCCATAAGTAAAGAGATCTGACAATTCCAAATATGAGCAGAAGAGAATTAGTGGCGTAGAACAAGAGCCTTCTGGTAAACGCTTTACTCTTATCAGCCATCAGCATCGCAACGAATGAATGTACTGCTATCAGAGCAAAGGCCACACCAAGTGCTATCCAGTGTAGTTGCCATGCTGGACCCCAAAGTTTCTTTGCTACAGGCCAGTCTGGACCTGGTTCTGCTGCGGGGGCCCTTGTTGTTGAAATACCTGCGATGTTGAAGGGTGGGATGGTCGTCATAATGTTTTAGTTGGTAGTGCGAAATGAAAAATGCCTAGAGACTCCTAGAGACAAACATCAATAATTGTTAAGAGCTCGCTGGGATTCGTTCAGTTTGAATCAAAATTTTAAGGATTTTGTTATTAAGATTATTATTTTGGTACCAAAACATGTCGATAATAAAATTGATATCACATTTTCCTTTTGCTTTTATTTCTTTTTCTATTTCTTTTTTTCTTTCTTTTATTCGTCCCGCTTTCTTAGTTGCTTCCTTTCTTCTTTTCTATTGTATTCTTTCTTTTTTCTTTCGTTCTTTCGTTCGTACTTTCTTTCTTTCTATCAATTTTCTTCTGTCTTTTATATTAAGAGTAGGTCTCTGTTAGACTCAAGCAAAGTGGGAAATGCATTTTTTTGACCACCCATGAAATTTGGTGTGCGAGTAGGCCATCATATGGGATGCGCAAAACCACCAACAATTTGGTCAACAAATGCACTGTTGCCATGGAAACTGGAAACCAAAAAAAAAAATTTCAAAGGTAAAACTCAATGCTGTTTCTCATACACGTTAAACTTAATTTCCTTGAAATTTTCTTCAACTATAAAGTATCTATTCTAGTTTAGAAATACACCAATTATTGTTATTTTGTTATTTTGTACATGAAATATTCGTGCCTTTAAGTATCAGATGCATCAACTGTTTTAGCAACAAGCTAAAATGGTCAAAATGTTTGTTGGTCGTTCTCCAAAAGTATTGCATTTCTAATAAAGAGGCTTGGTGGGAAGTTTTCTGAGACATTGAAGTTACCAAATCGTGGAAAATCTCTGCGGGTACAATCATCGTTTGTACTTGGTTACTCAAATTATAAGGCCTAAAATTCAAATTATCCTAAATTCAACTATATCTAAGCTTCGAAAATTAGCGCCAAAGAGTCCAAGAAAATTTGAGCACTACAAAAGACACGATGAATCGATAAAGATGGATTGAAAATGAAAATAGCAAATAATCCTTTGTTTATTTTGAATAAAAGTTAATTTTATCGTGTTTGCAGAGACCAGAACATTATTTTTTTGCTAGGATTTTGTTGTTTAGTTATTACCTTTCAACCTCTAATGCTTGTTTAGTTTGTTGCATCTTTTTGGCGCTAATTTTCGAAGCTTAGATTTAAATTAGTTGAATTTAGGGGGACATTTTGAATTTTAGGCCTTATAACTTGACTAACCACGCACAAACAATGATTATACATGCAGAGATTTTGCACGATTTGGTAACTTCAATGTCTCAGAAAACTAGCTTGTTGCAAAAACAGTTGATGCATCTGTTACTCGAAGGCACGAATATCTCATGTACAATAAAATAACAATAATTGGTGTTTTCTAAACTAGAAAAAATACTTTATAATTGACGAACGTTTTAAGGAAATTAAGTTTAACGTGTATAAGAAACACAGCATTGAATTTTAACTTCGAATGGGTTTTATTTATTCCAAAAAATGTAAATTAAGGTCTCGTAAAACACTTACTGTTTCCATGGCAACAGTACATTTGGTGACAAAATAGGCCATTTGCATCATGGCGTCATTTCACTACCACTACCAAAATGCTTCGTGAATTTTCTTTCTTATTCAAATTTATAGTTCCTCATGGGAATAGTGAGACAATTGGTGCTAATTTAATTAACAGAACAAAAGACAGTGTGCAATGGAGTCTGGTAGTGGTAGTAAATGACGCCATAATGCAAATGGCCTATTGTTGGGGTTTTTACACATCCCATATAATGGCCTACTCGAACACCAAATTTCAAGGGTGGTTAAAAAAAAAATTCCCACTTTGCTTGAGTCTTACAGAGATGTATGTTCCTCTTGTTTTGTTTTCGCTATTTATTCTAAGAGAATAAAAGCAATTTATATCAATGCATTGCCCAAAACTCATTACAAAACCTTCAAGATGCCACTGAAAATTATATTACACTGTTTAGACATCTAGTAATGTTTACTTTTGTGAAAACTGCACTCGAAATATGTTTTACAAAACACGGGGGGAAAATGGAGAAACAAACAATACTTATACTGCCTCTTTCCCACTTTGAAACAAAATTAATTGCAAGCCTTCTATTAAAAACGGGATTAGAGTGTTATTCATAGTATTTGATATTTTGTTCATACACATTTATTACTTTTGTAAAGCTTCAATCTATCTATCTGTTCTTTATTTTCATGAGATAATCAAAAGAAACTCCAGTTTAATTACAAAGAGTAAAAATTAATAAGAAACTGCAGTCATTTAGTGTGTAAACAAAGTCGTGTTTCTTTGTTTTGATCTAAAGAACTTACCTTTAAAAAATTTGGATTCCTCGAAAACTATTTGATGTTCCTTGATCGATTTAATACTTAGTCTCTTTCCTCTGTAGTTTTTGGTATATATCTACTCAAGGAGCACTATGAAGAAGAAAAGAAAAGGACCAAAATTAGGATACTAAAGAAAGTTAACGCGGTTTAGAACCAGTTGAAAGTAATCAAGTAGTCTTTCTAGGCATTACACACCTGAAATAGAAAATTAAAATTAATCTCTTATAAGTGTTTTTGTACTCAATTCTTACCCCTTGTCGTTGCGCCTTTTATTATTGCGGACCTTTTGCCTTCATAAAAGAGTACTAACTTCAAACCGACGCCAGTATCCCCAAAATTAGTTCGCCTGATGTTTTCACTCCTGTGATGTTTGTCGTTAGTGCATCAATCAACGCTAGCGAATCAATGTATGTAGCCTTGCCTTGGTTTTTATATGGGGGACGCCCTAATGAGCTAGCGTAGTGACTTGGACGAAAACTCGGTAGCAATCTCGTACCCAGAGCCCTTATTTCTTACTGCGCATGCTCATCTAACAATAAGAAATAACGGGTCTGGTTACGAGATTGTAAAAAATAACGGTTGATTTTGTTTCTATCTTTTAGCCAATCACCATACATTTTCTTTATGGTCTTGTTGTAAGTATAAAGATAAAGTATATGCAATAAGTATAAAGAATCCAGTCGATAAAAAAAATACCAAATATTTTTGCAAAAATTGTTTTCCAGTAAAGACCAGAAAACTTTCAAATTGACAAACAATATTATTTTTACGCTCCTTGTCTATGAATAGTACAATATCTTTTCTAAAATAGAGATCATATTGCATTGACAGATGGTCTACAGTGCAATGTGAGTGTTGGTTACAAACGCTAGACTAAAATGCATCCTGTTTATTGAACTTGCTTTTTAATGGCCTATAGTTGAGAAAAAATTACCCGCTGTATATTTTCTACGCCATCTAATTAATTCTTGTCATTTTCTACGCCTTCGGTGCTATACACCATATCGTGCACCCCTGAATTCCGGATCTGTCAAACTCTAAATAATACTCAATGAACCTCGCAAACAACTAGAACTAATTTCTTGGTTAGGAAATTAGATCACGTAGGATGCTGGCAGCCATTGCATATTGTCACTCTTATAAAAATGTCATAGGAACTGCACGTTTGAACTCGATTCGGTTGAAACAAGGAACGTTTATGAGGACTAAACAGAAGGGGAAAAAATTAAACGATGAATTATCACGGCCAGTAAATGAAATGAAATGAAATGAAATGAAATGAAATGAAATGAAATGAAATGAAATGAAATGAAATGAAATGAAATGAAATGAAATGAAATGAAATGAAATGAATGAAATGAAATGAAGAAATAATGTAACGCGGTCGCGTCTTATCAAAACTCAAACTTAGTGGCACCTTTATCGCTGCCTAAATTTATCCTTATATTAGTATTATTTATATAAACAATACAATTAATGCATGAGTTTGTGCTCATGCTTATGCTTGCGTCGCGAGATAAAACCAGGAAGAGATCGCTATATAAATATCTCTCCTTACTAGTATACTTTATGTGAAGAACTAAAGAAGAGGAACTCTAGAGAAAAGAGTTTGTGCATGCGTGTATTTCAGCAGGTTTTCTAAGAATTTTGATGAGTTTGAGTGAGAAAATAAATGTTTGTTTTCTGCAAGTATACAAAATAGCTGGAGAGTATTAATTTTATCAGACCAAGATACTGTATTAACAAACACGATATGAATTAGCCGTAAGTTTCAAGCATGGCCAAAACATTCACATGTGTTGACTAATTTGCATATTTTGCATGCGCTTACGTTTAGACTCGTGTCTTGAAAAGGTTTTTATCCGTGATGTGTCTGGTCGCGCCAGGCTTATAAAAATAGCTTGAAAGTCATATGAAGGTAATAGCTGTTGTTGGGATATGAACAAGATAATCAAATAAAATTAGGAATATAAGATGTAATTTGTTAATCTTTTGATGCGCTTAGAGGATCGCTGGGATAATAGAAGGGAATTTGATAATTTCCAGATAAATTGAATTATAAGTTATGCATTTAGTATATATATATATATATATATGTATGTATGTACATAGAAAACTGATCCGATCTTTTTACCTGTTTGTTTGTCGGATTTTTTTGTTGACAAACACTTCGTGCTCACTGCACGCAGATACCCTTTTAATTCCGGAAAGAATTGAAGGAAACAAAAAAAAAAAGAAATTATGTAGGCTTCTCAAAACAAACCTGTATGAAACTGCGTCATAAAAAGTTGTTATTTTTTTCCATTTCCGTAACCATAAGTACTTCGTACTCATAAATATTTTCCATGTATGTCGTACTTAAGGATTTCGTACTTGAGCTTAACAACTTTACTGAGGTTAAAAGACATAAATTAAAGGAATAAACTTAAGTAAAATGTACTTGACGAAAAACCTGTCATACTAGTTCTTTTGAGCCACAATATATGCAATATAGCATTCAAACTCTACCTGTTAAAATTAGTTCTGTTTGCGATTCTTTTTCAACAATTTTAATATTTTATTTATTTTATATTTTAGATAATTTGCAATGAGGCAGGTGCTACACAAAAGAAAAATTGTTCCCTACGAGGGGAACACCATACTAAAATTAATTGAATAAAACAGAGGATATTACATAAGCGTGCGGAGATACGAAATTTATCTTCAGGGGGTTGAAACGATCTGAGTGATGAAGAGATTTTCAACACGAAAAGATAAATTTCGTATCTCCGCGCGCCCATGTAATATTCTGTTTATTATAAAATTATCCATTAAAATAAACTTAACAAGCTTTTTATTATTATAAAAAGTTTTTTTTATAAACTAATAGCTTAACTACACACGGTAACGTTATTTTCACATGTGAAAATATCAGTTTTTCGAAAAGGAGAAATATAGGTATTTTATGGATAATTAGAGTGAAGGCACTTAACCCGTGAAATATATAGAGATTATCACATGTTAAGAATTTGATATCGTTTTTATTCACGAGTTTTTCCGTATCATTCATATCGCGAACGAGCGAGTCCTCGAGCGAGTGAATAAAAACGATATCAAGTTCTTAACATGTGATAATTTGTTTATTGCACATTTAAGGTCGATAAAATGAAAAACATTCCAGTTCCCAGTTTACCGTGAAGTGATATCGTATCACTTCACTGATATGGTTTTTATTCACGGCTTTATTACACGGATATCGACCCTAAATGTGTAATAAAAAATACTAGTCAACGTGTAATAGTCAAATAGACACAAAAGAAAACAATTTACAGACTTGGTCCGTACAGACCAACCAAGCTCGGTTGATAAGAGTTTTATTATATGACCAATGTATCGATTTGGAAAAAAAATGTTTTCGCCGTAAGATTAATATGCGATCTGATCTGTTAATACCGGAGAATATAGACCAGTCCGCGATGCGATCTATCCATCCAGATTGCTCGATTTGCTAGTGTCCAGGCTCTAAGATTCACGGTCATATAATACGTACTCAATTGACCAACATTAAAGATTTGAGGTGCAAGAATCGCCGGCACTTTTTGACAAATAATCTTTGATGAAGCACATTGTTATTTGCTTTAAGTGCCACTAACTCTTACTCAATATTTTTTAATAATCAAATAACGTCATCATGCAAACGTCTGATTGGTTAAGTTGTTGTTTCCCTATAGTAGAGTGCAAACAATATAACCGTGAAACCTTAGTAATACTATAAAAGGCATAATTTCATGCAAATTCCGTTGTTTTCTATTCTTTAATTAGCACTATTTTGTACTATTTAGTAATTAGTGCAACGAGAAAACCTTTTGTTTCAAGGATCTTGAAGAAAGGCTATCGGCTCGATATGATGCAAACCTCAACGGCAAACCCAAATGTCGATCCAGAACCAGGTCCAAATTGGTACGTAGCAAAAAGAATTTGGGGTCCAGCATGGCAACTACACTGGATAGGACTTGGTGTGGCCTTTGCTCTGATAGCAGTACATTCATTCGTTGCGATGCTGATGGCTGATAAGAGTAAAGCGTTTACCAGAAAGCTCTTGTTCTATGCCATTAATTCTCTGCTTGTTGTTTTTGGATCAGTACGTGCTCTTTTCTTGTTGACTGATCCTTATGGGTCGTCAGAACATGATTTCATTCAAGACTTATGGCTAACGAGTTCTCTTTGGCCTGGCTTTTCCTTGTCTAACTTCTGCCTTTTGTCTCGTTCATGTGGCTTTTCTGGAAGTATCCAAACTACAGCTTGGCTCCAAGAAGCTCCACAGTCTACCATTTGTATTCTTTATCATTTTCTTACATCACCGTTGTTCTGGTATCTGAATTAACTATTGCACTCGAAGCAGACAAGACTGAGCTTGTGATTGTCTGCCAGTCGTTTTTCATCGTCTGGGGATTCATCAACTCCATCGCTTTTCTCTACAGCGGAGGTAAAGTCATCTTGACATCGAGGAGAGCCAAGAAGCAACTCAACCAGATTAACCTACAAGAAACGAGCAACGATGGAAATGCAAGAAGAAAGAATTCAACCATCAAAGTAGCCAAGATCACAATGGTGACTGCCTTTTTTGGTTTTGTGTGTTGTGGTCTACAGATCTACTCCATGGTTGGAGTATATGGTCTGTACTCTAGAGTCGTCAATCCCGCTCCCTGGCCTTGGTACGATTGCCAGACGTGTTTTCGTATGATGTAGTTAGCTATGGGTTGTACTTTTGCTTATACCGTCATGCAACCATCAGAAAATCGTAGAAGTGTTTTGCAAAGGTTGAACCTTTGTTGCTAGCATTTTTAGAAGAGGATGGCTATCCTAGATAACTATAGTAATTACTGATTTTATCAAAAACTATTGTTTTCAGTCTGCATTATCCCAACGAATGCATAGAGGAAAGTCATACATATTTAGTGTGCTTGAAAAACGGGGGCGCGGTCTATGATAAACAAGCTAGAAAGAAAACAATTGGATTTTGATAAGATCAATAATTATACTAGATAATTACTGAGGCACGCAGCATTCGTAGGTATAATGCAGGTAGCTGAGGGCGTAGCCATACACTATGCCTGCATTATACCTACGAATGCTGCGTGCCTCAGTAATTATCTATTAAGTAGTACCCGCGTGAAGAGTGACGCTAACTTCACTGCCGACTTAATTAAGAATCAATATACTGTTAGCAAGTGCAAGTGTAATCTAAAATATGATGTAAAGATGAGATAACATGTTTATTATTCAACTCAGTATTCACTTCATGTAGCATGAATACCACTAACATTTAAAATGCTTCGCGAAATTTCTAATTCGAATTACACCTTTTGCTGTTCATTAAACGCAAAGGAATATTCATTGAGCGAACAGGCATACAATAAGGCGAACGGAGTCTTACGAGTGCGATGGAACATTCATTAAGAAATTTAGCATTGAATTTGACAACATATGTTTGCGTGGGTTCATTAACGTTTTCAAACTTTATTAGTACGCAGGTCATATTCACGGCTTGTAAAAAAAAAAAATGAAAAGTCATATTCACGGCTTGTAAAAAAAAAAAAAAAATGAAAAGTCATATTCACGGCTTGTAAAAAAAATAAATGAAAAGTCATATTCACGGCTTGTAAAAAAAAAAAAATGAAAAGTCATATTCACGGCTTGTAAAAAAAAATGAAAAGTCATATTCACGGCTTGTAAGAAAAAAAATGAAAAGTCATATTCACGGCTTGTAAAAAAAAAAATGAAAAGTCATATTCACGGCTTGTAAAAAAAAAAAAATGAAAAGTCATATTCACGGCTTGTAAAAAAAAAAAAATGAAAAGTCATATTCACGGCTTGTAAAAAAAAAAAATGAAAAGTCATATTCACGGCTTGTAAAAAAAAAAAAAAAATGAAAAGACACTGTATCCTCTAATTTCACATCCCCATAATGCTTAGCGTCTTTGGGAGGGTAACCAATCAAAAAACTGTCCCAAATTGAAAGGTTTCTCAATTGAATTTATTCTATACCTGCTTTTATCTGTACAATATTGATTATAGGTCTATTCCAAGTTCTTTTTGATGCCAAACAAGGTATTGTCAACATTTTCTGATCAGCCTTCAGCAAAATAAGTGGGTTTGGTTACCCCCCAAAGACGCAAAGTATTATGGGGATGTGAAAGTAGATAATTGAATGTATGTTGTGGTTTATTGTCTGCACCAAAACGCCATAGTTTAAATGAAGCGGAATGGTTGGGAAATCTATTGTTCTATATTTTTGTTTGTCTTCATCCATTGTTATATGGCATTGACCGTGCACACTCCATTATGAAAATGCTAATGAAAGTTTATTCATCAAATCTGCTCTTTGTTTTTTTCGTTGTAGCAGTCTTGTCTTTTTATAAGCTAACTTTACATAAGAAAATGATACAACAATACAAACGGAACAGAAATAAACATTCATAGCGCTTCCAAGAAACCTCGTCATTCAAGTTGTTTTGCTGTATTACAGAACTGTTTCTTTATTTTCAACCTTTTACATGACGTCATCTACAATTAATGTTTGAACATTCTGCTATCGAACTTCGTTAATGTAAGCAATCTTGATGTCGATTATGATGACGATTTTGTTGATGTAGATGATGATGGTGTTGATAATGGTGATAATCAATTGCAAGATGACGATGACCGAGTGGTGACGATGGTGATAACGATGATGACGAAGATAATAATGGTATTGATGTTGATAATGATAATGATTATAACAATGATGGTGGTGATGATGATGTTGATAATGATTATGCCAATGATGGTGATGATGATGGTGTTGGTTGTAATGGTGGATTAATAATGGTAATTGAACTGAGTGGAGTGCAATTTGGTCTGAAATCAAACGCGCGATTACAAAATCGCACGACCGCGTAGTGGGAGTGCGATTTGTAATTGGAAGTTTGATTTCAGAACAAAATTGCACGACACGAAGTTCAATTGCCACTTTATTATATCCATTTTGAAATCTTTTTGAAAAAGACGTTTTTTCTAGTTAAACCGACATGACTTACAATCTACAAGCAGTCGATTCAAACATGCTGTCAAGTGAACTTGTTTATCATACTGATCGAGCACACGAGCAACGATACTCATTTTGAAAACCAACACTTTCAATCGAAAACTAAAATGTATTTATGTAGGACCAAAAGGCATTACATGCATGTATTAAGAATCATTTACTTACATTAAATAGCAAGACAATCCTGTCCAAAAGCTCACTGCTTGTATTTTACGATTTCTGTTCAACATGTTATGATCACACTTGTGCCGAGAAAACAACAAACATCAAAGGTTGTTTAGTCCTTCGGTTGTCCTTAAGAAGTTACGTAGCTCGGCAAAATTCTTCTTCTTAAGAAATATTTCTTTTAATGACTGTAATTTCGATGTGTTTTATGCTTTAAAGATTGAAAAGGAAACCACTTTCCACGATCAATCGCCAAGAAGTCACATTCAAAAGATGCTGATTGTATTTTCCCCACTGCTTTTCGCTGTAATATCTTCACCTTACTTAAGCAGTTACTTTACAAAGATGCTTTTGACAATTTTAAGTGCTCAGTTGGTCTTTTTAAGACCTTTTTACGGCTTCTTAAGTTTTTTTAACGATTTTTACGGTAAAATCGTTCTTCGGAAAATTGTTTTGAGCCGTGGCTGTTTTTTTTTTTTTTTTTCCTCGCAAGAAGCGGCGAGCTCAACACTCAAATGGATTCCTTAATATAATTGGCTAGAAAATGACATGTCTCTCTTGTGATTGGTTCATATCAGATGATGTGCAAAATCGTGCAATTAGAGCTCAAAATCGTGCGATTTAGGCTGAAATCACCGCTGCAGGGAACCAATCAGATTGCAGGATTTGGTAGTGATTTCAAAATGGATGTAATAAATGATGAAATGAACTCGTCTCTCCTCGGAAGACCCCCGAGATGTACTTGATCTTTTCGTGGCCTTATGTGTATGCATACTTTTACTTTATGATATCATCGTGTTATTAACATAGTACATATCTGTTTTTGTCTTCAAAGTTTCTAGTACTGAAACATCTCCATGGTAGAGATTGATCTGCGAGGTCATTCCTCTATAAATAATATGCTTAATACACCTGCAACTCGAACTCAACTGGGTATTCCATGGCTAAAGCTAGAATGGTCTGAACAGTCACACAAACATGGGTATCCGTGGAGGATGACCGAAGCCGGCTGGGTTGGCCTGAACAGTACAAGAACGAGTACATTGCATCCACGAGGATAAGGAATGGTTTGAAATCCGCGGGCTTTATCGTAGTTGCAATAAATACTTGAACCAGTAAGTTTGAATTACTTATATGATAGAGCAGTTTTTGTATGACTGTGAAAAGCTCAGTGCCGTAAGCGTGACGTGCCGTGATCTTGATACTTTCTAGAATTTTAATTGGCTGGGTTTTTTTTTCACGCGCAATATAATTGGTCTAAAAGTGCCGTGATCTTGGCGTGACAGTGTCCGCACCGTGTTTATGCCGTTTTCCGGGTATTTGATTGGATGGAGAGTAAATTCTCGTGCAAATTGATTTGTCTGGCGTATCCCTTGCTGTGTCACGACCAAGTTCGTGCCGTGAACTTTTCACAGTCATACGAAAAAATGCACTAGCATGCAACGCCTGATATTCAGAATCATGGATGCCTGTCAGTTGGAGGACTTCACTGAAGCATTATTGACGATCATTTTATGACTAACAAGGATATTAATGAAAATAAAATGGAAATGAAATATGCCCAAAGGACAATATTTTCATACTAAGACCACACCCCTCTCCTCCAAGATGCGAAATTCAGCAAGTGGCCATCTTTATAATATATCAAGGGATGTCAGCATAAATGGTGACGGTGTCTTGTGTCTTATCATTCGCTTAGTAATTAGTTGCAGCCCAAAGAATTTTGATCTTGAAGGGGAAAAATCTGAAACTTGATGAAATAAACTAGAAAAGCAGGCAACTCAATATATTTTCGATGCTTTCATCTAAGGACACACGGTGCAACATTGCGAGCCATGACACACGACGCAATTTGTTGCACGCAACGTTGCTAATGTAGAAAACTATTCTGGCAATGTTGCTGCACAATGTGTCCGTGCCTTTAGAGGCTACGAGAACCATGTGGATGGGGTAGGAATTAGATTGAAATCAGTATCATAACCACAGGAATCTTAACTAGAATCGCCTTCTCTAAAGGGCAACTAAAATTTTGTCTTTTCTGAAATCTTCAAGATTTTTGGGGTTCTACCAGACAAGTTAAAACATAGCTCAGTTATTTTATTATTCGTTTATATGCTAATGGGTGGTGATTTTTGGTTCTTAGAGCCATACGCATGAAAACAACTACAATGTTCCTTTGGTGGCTTCTTCGTGCAAACCCTTCATGATGGCTGAAATGGCTCTCGTAAGACAGGTATACATACACAATTTCATATTTTAATATTTAATGATATCTGTAACGTTAAATATAGCGGGTTTCCTTACTCATGCATTCTTGATGTGCGAGGAACATGACCCAAAATCCCTTGCGACATAGATATGAGTTGGATGACAATTAACCAGCCGCCATGTTGTTTGATCTAACAAGAAAAGCTAAATTAATTTTTAATTAAATTTTTCCGTGGATGCATGTCCCCGCCCGAACCCTAGTCACAGTGATCCCACCTTCGCTGCTTGTTTGCCTCGGTAAACGACTCAGTCTGCCTACGGCCCTTCTTGTCGACTCTATAGGAGGCTCATGAATTTCTTAATGAGTGAATTAAAGGGGAAGTGCTACAACTATTTTAAAAATATTTAATGTGAATCCCCCAGCCCTCCCCCTCCAATGAAAAAGTGTAGCTTCCCTAGCTTAGAGGAATGCTTTGTTATCGTCAACCTAAATGATAGCTATGACACCAACATACCCCAAGAATTGTGGCGGTTAGGAGGGGGTCGCCTTTAAGGTGAAATTAAGTGGAGTCTTCTTTTCTCAAGTATGTTTGTTCTCTTTTAAATGACTGGTTTCCTTTTAGGGTTTTAGCGGGGTAACTATGATATCCTATATCAAGTATTGGTGTATGGAATCAGCTTGCAGTCTTAAAATTTTCATGTGTCTATATATTTAAGTTAATTCTGTTATGTATTTGTGACTTACATATCGCGTTGGAATATCATAGTTTTATTGTTCTTTTACTGACTTATGAATAACAGCAAAAATCATCTGTTCGTCAGTGTTCAAGAGGCACTGAGAAACTAGACTTCGTTTGAAACCGCATCCTACGACAGCTAAGGGCATTGCGTGTCCTGTTTTTTTCCTTCCTTCCTTCCTTCCTTCCTTGGCTTCCTTCCTTCCTTCCTTCCTTCCTTCCTTCCTTCCTTCCTTCCTTCCTTGGCTTCCTTCCTTGGCTTCCTTCCTTGCTTCGATGCAAAGGCACGGCTACCTTTCAAGCTGGCGCAGGTAACTGTGAAAAGGGACTATTCACCCTTTTTTCGGTCAAAACACGCGGAGGCATATTTTACTATTTCACAGAAATGTAGAATATGGAATGATAATTACTCACTTTCAAACTTTATGTCGGAAATTAGGAATATAAAATATTATTGGGCTGCACGTTTTGACTCAGTGTAACCCTTCACGTTACGTGAAATTCTATTCCTATCACGCCGCACGAAATACGTGATTTCCACTTGATGCCATCATCAGATATGGTCAGGTTTTATGAAGTACTTTCAAAAAAACGAAATGAAAACCTTTTTTCAGAGTAAAGATAGTATGAAGAAGTGAAATAACCCGTTTTCTTGACATTTTATTCTTCAAAAGTTTCGAATGACGTTATCATATCAAGCAAGTAAGCGCATATCAATCTCATGCGTAGAAAGGATGCGCACTGTGACCATGCGCTCATTGTGTTCCTGAACCTATCATTGTAAGTACTTTTTTGACCAATATTTTAGACCCAACACGCAGTCATACTCCAGCTAATCCGGCTAGATATTATGCAAGCTTATTTGAAAACTTAAATCAACTTTAACCACTGGGTTTCGTTAATGTGGCTAAATAAACCATGCTTTATATTGTGGTTAAAAAATTGGTACAAGCCACAGACTGGCGTCAATATTTAATCCTCCTCAAAAGCAACACGACAAAATATAATCCAAAGAGAGGATTGTTTGTAAATTTTATTCAAAGGCCTGTATATCTGGCCAATTAGATGAAAATTCAATTCGCCTCAGTTACTTGCTCGTTTCTAAAGTGGCCAATACGATTTTTTGCTTTTAGCGTTTTATATGCAATATAAAGATTGAAAAAGAGGATTCTATCTTTAGTTATCATTAAAGTCTGATTTTTTCTGCCATCTTGATCGTACTTGCGTCGGTTAATAGGGCGGGGGAATTTACCTGCATTTTGTCAAACCACTATACCACATTATAAAATCCACATTACCTTGGTGGTTTGTTCTAAAGAAAGGTCATTATAAAGAAAACACGAAACTCTTTTCGACGACTAGTTTTAGTCTAAGTTTAGTTTAAAACATAATTTCACGTTCTTATGATAATTTGCAACTAGGATGTCCCTTTGTCAAGTAGCATTGCGATTGGACAAATAGCAAAGACATTGCCACTGCATAACTGACAATGTACGGCATATTTGCAATTTTAAACTTTCCAGAACATCTTGGTGAATAAATCATGAGCAAATGGATATCATTTTTTTAAACCTCGACCCTCCCATCCCCCTAGTTTAGAGGGAACAATCATTTCTTTTCCCACTCTTCCGCCTCCCGCCAACAACCCCTCCTCCCCGCCCCGCCCTGCTCCCCCTTAAGATTTCCACGTTCTGAAAGATTATTCAACCCGCAATCTACTCATAAACCTAAAGTTTCTTCTACTTGACCCTCAGTGTTGCCAATGGCTCTACATCTTCTCCTATTCAAAATAATGTTAAATCTTTAGTGTCGTGAGTTTCTTATAATCATAAACCAGGGGAAAGGGGCTTCTGAGGATGGGGGAGCTTATCAACATCGACGACTCAAGACTGACTAATACTGTATTGATACCTTTTGTTCAATCGGGTTTGCAAAAAAACCCTAACTATCTCGGGTAATAAGCATGATGAATTAGTCTGAATTATATTAGTCTTGTCTACAATCTCTGATTCACAATGGATGCGCACGCTATTCTACCAAGTACCGGCTGGGCATAACAATCTAGTAACATTATCTTTGATCATCGTTAGTTTTATTATTAAAAATGCATACGCGGGAATCACAAAAGCCGGCTTATATGTTTTTGATTGCCACTCTGGTTTTTAAGTCACTAATACGTACTTTAAAGTAATATCTAAATACTACCTAATTTATAAGAAGCCTTTAAAGATCTTGCCCTAGCCAATGAGATAATAGCGCGGTGTAATGAAAATCTCCAAGCCTGATAAATTAATTGGTTATAAAGCCGTTTTGACTGGATTGTCGAGATACTTTAAAGTAGATGTACACTAGAGTGATCCATTATTATCGTAAGATTGGCTTTATGGCTGATTTTAGACAACTACGTCATGGTACTAACGAGCCTCAATGGGAACGCAGAGTTCAGGTTACTTATTTTCCTGGTGGTAAATAAAAAAAAACAACCACTAATCGTAAGCCACAGAGAGGGGTGTTCACTAAGAACAAAAGATTGACCCAGAGATACAAACGGAGACTCTTAGGCCGGAAAAGTCGACTGTTGTACATCGATATAGCTGATATTCAGCAATCAGAAGTGTACGTTTTTATCTTATAATCGCTCTTATTTACGGTTTAAGACTCTCTTTATTCGATAGAACTACGACTAACAAAGGTAAGAAATGTCAGGAAAATACCACGTCTAAAGTTGTCTCCTTGAAACGCAACTTATTCTTTACTCCTAAGAATGACACCATCAAACTAGAGTCAAAAGTGATAAAACAGTAAATTGAGGAGACTATAAAATTGTCCTTAAGTTTTTTTGTTTTTGTTTTTAGACCATCTTTTTTGCCCACGAGACTAAAGTCTCGAAGGTCTATTCCCCTGCCCGCGTTACATCGATGCTGGAAAAAAAATTTTTTCAATTCCGAAAAAAAAAGGAATTTATTATTCTTATTCTTATTATTTTTATTTTGCATTTCTTCTTCGTTTTTAAATCAGATATCGATCTTATTTTAACTACGTATTATTATTTTTTTGAAAATTTATTAAACACAAACAATAATGGTTTACTGTGATAAAATTAAATTAACAATATCCCAACTGACACATGAATGTGTCAAACCTAAGTGTAACTAAAACTAAGACAATAGACCTACAAATACATGTATTTCAGAGTAAAGAGGCAAGAATAATATTAGGAAAATAAGGATAGATGCAGACGATAAGGACAAATCTAAAAGGGAATTCGAATAGCCTGAACTGAATTCGAACCTGGGATGTATATCTATGCGATAATGTACAAGATAGATCAACTACTAGCAACAATAGACCTACGAATACATGTATTTCAGAGTAAAGGAACAAGAATAATATTAGGAAAATAAGGATAGATGCAGACGATAAGCACAAAGAAATCTTCGAAGAATAGTCTGTATTGAATTCGAACTCGGGATGTAACTATGCATAATATACAAGATAGATAAACTGCTTATGAGCATTGAGCCAAAAAACAGACCTCGGTGTCAGCTACTTTAGTTCTTATTTGATTCAATTAAATCTTAAGCCCGGTTTTAGTTCATGATAGCTGAGAATTACCGACTGCAAACACCTAACATTAATTGAAAATAAATTTATGAACTGAAGAGTTCACAATCGTCCTTGAGATATTATTCACTTATATATTTTATGAAAAAATCATGTTTGTACTTCTTTCAGTTTTAAGTGAATTTTCCACTGTTAATCATATTGCTTCAGGATATTTTTTGTTTTACTTTCTATGTTTATGTATCGAAAACAAGTTCTATTGCGAAAGGACATTTGAACATTATCAGTAGCACCGTGTTTCTCAGTGCATTTCTTGGAAAGCACGGCTGACGCTCCCATCAAGGCGACCCGGGTTCTATTCCCGGACAGTGCGTATACCTATATACGAGTAGAGCTGCTTGTTGGCTCTCTCCTGTGCTTTGAGGGCTTTCAATCTTCGTGTTCTGTGGTTTTTCTCGCTCCGGCAAAGATCGACTAAATTGCAATTGAAATCTTGTGAAAATGCCATGTTAAATCCTATTTTATTAATTTGGCAGATCACGTATTTCTCACTATAGTAATCAAGCTTCTTCATTAAAATGAAACCAAATGCACACAACCACAAACTAAGCTGATACCACGAAGATTAATCACAAGACCTTAACTAACAAAACGTACTAAAACTATAACAAAGTAGGTGACGAATATCTATAATCAGTGATATTGAGTACAATAGAGTGGTGGCGCTTTTTTTATGAGATATTTGTACGTAATCATTATTCGGAATATTCATGGCTAATGTATCGATGTTTTGTTTTTAAATTCGCTTTTGCAAACCAATCGTTGCGGTCGATTTACTTCAATTAGGAAAAAAACATATTTTGAATATCAAGCAAAATCCACGCGGCCTTTGGATGCGATCAGTTGGACATGAATACAGTAACAAGATTCCTCGCTGAATTTGCTTGCGTTTAGGCGCTAGAGAAAAGTAAGGTGGCTCGATCGTGAATAAGTTACGTAAACTCTAATAGATTCCTTCGGCGAGCGGTATCATCTTTATTCACTTACCGTGAACCTCGAAAGTTTCAGATCTGAATCACATAACTGAGAATTGACGAATATGGAAGAATTTAACAATGCACCTGATTCGTGCCGTGCGATGAGAGGTACAAAGACAGGGTATACGAGGAGAAAACAATTGAGAGGGATAAACTGGAAAAAATGAATGAATGAATGAATGAATGAATCAATCAATCAATCAATCAATCAATCAATCAATCAATGAAAAAGAAAAAAAAGGAAAATAAGATTTAAACGAAAAATAAAAATAGTACATAATTGTAAATATAAATCGAGCAACCCAAATTTCGAACGCACATTCTTCAACAAACAATCTATGTGTTTTGTTATACAAAAAGCCCAACAAAAAAATGATTTTACAAATCCATTTCCCCGCGCTAATACATTACTTAGAGATTCGCGTGGGGTAGATTAGACTATAATTGTTTGAAAACGAAGCAAAATTAACCCGGTCAGCTTTGTCCAGAAGCGTCACCTCGATAAACATATCAATCACTAGGTACGATGGTAGGTATGATCTCGAGGTACAACCGGCTTCCTCTCTGCCTTAGTCGAGATATCTTCGCTATCTCTCCATTCCGTAACTGATACATTCTTTGATTGACAATCAGGTTTCAGATAAGGAATCTTCCTCGTGCTCTGATTCTACAGAACTAACCTTTTGTCAGTCTTGAAACATCTATTTCCTGATGTAACACGCGATATTGAAAACAATATTCCAACCTAATTAGCGACAAAAAACTAAATTAAACGCAATAGTTTCATAAACAAAATAAATCATTCTGTTTGCTTATTCAAAAAGCTACCGATATCTAATAATATATTTACAAAATATACCGTAATGACATTTATTACAAATAGCAGTTACGCAAGACTGACATGATAAAATGTACGCAAATCCACAGCATCTATAATTTCGAGTTTCAAAAACTCCAAGTATTTAAGCGCAGCCCTGATATATTAAACTCTATCCGATTGTAATTGATACCATCAAGGGCCTTAGGGCTTAGGTTTGAGGTGTTTATTGATAAAATAAGATGAAAATGAATAATCTTCATGTTTCGTTGATGTAGGTTGGCTTCTGGTCGATCACAAACTGGTTTCGAATTGGAGTAAATCGGCTTCTACTAAACTAGATTTGTATCAACTGGCAGCTCTAAGCCTACCCTGGAAGCTTGCTACGACAACAACAGTATGTACCCAAATACATATATTTTTACCCATAGAGCGCGCGTGCTTTTGCACATAAATTGCACCTTTTCTACTTAGACCTTGTAGGGTTGCAGTCTTGCGAAAAATAATCTTGACTTTAGCATTTTGCTTTAAGATAATAAAAGTTCGTATCATTTTTACAGAATATTTGCATTTTGTATGGTGCTACGTTTGAAAATGCTAATTCAGGAAATATTTGTCCTGCCTCTAGCAATAGACCCTTCGACTTTCTTATTGATTCTTAAAACACTTCTAATTGTCTTCAACTATCATAAAGTAACTGTTCAAGTTCGATTCTCGACGTTTAACATTTCGTAGTTTCAGTTTAAATGAGGTTTTTGTATACTTTATATAAGAGGATCTTTCTAGAACTTGTGGCACTTGACAAATATCCAGCTAGCGCCAGTTCTATTACCACAAAAACCGACATTACTTATCCCTCATAAGTTTAATCAATGATTCGTAGATCTTCGTGCATCAGTTTTTATGAGTCTGTCCTCGTATTGACGATAGATCGCCATAGAAGTGTGGATTCACGAGGCGTTTTATAATAACCAAAAAAGACTAGGAACACTTATTCCTTATCAAAACTCATTCATAAATTCACTGATTGCCTTCTAGTAATTGCTTTAAATTTCGGTCCAATACTTGTTATTTGACCGTCTTTTTTGGATAATGATCTACTGAATAATCTGCGCATGCGCATCTCTAATTGTGGCGCTCAACCACGATAATTCACCCAACCTTTAACATATAATTCCTATCGCCTTGGGCGTAACGTTTTATCATTTTAGATAACTAGTTAATCTAACTAAATAAATAATTAATCTCACTAGTATCGTACTCAGAGCTCCTCGCGTTCCATCCCGTCGGAAATAACGAACCTTTAACTTCTTCTCCAGTTTATACAGCAAAGTCCGGTTGGTTTGCTTTGTTGCGGATTTTTATTGCTAGCCTCCGAGCCCGAGAAAGATAGTTGTATCGCGAAGGCTTCAAATTCTAATTTTTACGTATTTACCTAGTTTGCACTTAGATTTTACCGCAAGCCTTAAGCCTAGTTTTCACTAGCGACGGAAGCAGAAACGGAAGCAGAAGCAGAAGCGTAAGACGTCTTTTGTTCCTGTGAAAATCAAAAACCGGAGACGTAAGCAGAAGCAGAACATCGACGGAAGCAGAAGCAGAAGGAACGGAAGGTTTCCTTTTTATTATGCTTATGCTTCTGCTTCCGTCCTTATGTCGCTAGTGAAAACCAGATTCTTATTCTTCCGTCGCTAACATACAGAACTAGCACAAGGTGGTAAGCCAATCGAATTCTCGTACTCAGTCCCCTGCACGGCAAACGTCCTATTGTTTCTCTTATGCTTCTACCACATTCATTTACACTAGAACATAATGATCTTATGCTTATGTTCATGCTCATGCATGCTTATGCTTATGCTTCCGTCGCTTATGTCGCTAGTGAAAACCAGCCTTTAGTCTTGAGGAAATAATCGCATCAATGGAGCACAACCAGTAGAAATTACAACAACTGTGTAACACTATGCCAGGACTATTAAACCACAATTGTTTGCCGTAGTTTTGTATACATCAAAATCTATAATTATAACTAATCCTATAGCAGCCATCATTTCGACTCTTGAGAAAAAGCTGATATAAGCTCTTCTTTGCTAGTTCGCCCACAGATTAGATTGGTAGATCTCGGATGTCTAGCCATCCTACATGTACCTCAAACAAATATCGCTTAATGTCAACCTGTTTTTCCGATTTCATCCTAAATTCCCTTTTTTCTTTACTTATTTCGTACTGGGACATTGTATAGCATTCCTCAGCCATTCAGACTTTTCTCTCTAGTTTTGTAAATTAAGTTTAAGTGTGCTCTTTCATCTATTTGTTTTATTTTCGGTTTTTTTAATCACAAGCAAAATTTCTAGTTTCTGATCGGATAACACGTCGTCGATACCCTAAGTGCACGTTGCTACGTTTGATTGTCATTTTCTTTTCGGTGCGTGACGACAGCCTTCCTAATTTGGAGAATCCACTTCAGAAATCATTTGAAGTGATGCTGCAATTAATCAAGTACACAAAGAAAATATGTTTTTGAAAAACCTCGTCGATGAAAGCATTTATTTCTGTACTCTAATCTTGGGATCTCAATACTTTATTATCCGTAGTGATTCCTTCTCTTTCGTAATGAAAGGAATAGGAAAAACACTTTTTAAAATTCATCTGTGGTTTCCATGTCAATAAAGCTAACTTATACGCGTTTCATATGATGCACCAACATTTTCATTTGTCATGGCTTTTTTTTTTTTTTTACCTTGAAAGCACATTAAGCATTAAGACTGTTTTGATTCGCTGCCAGTAATGAGTATTCATTTATTTTACAAAGGCTTCTTATTTCCACTTGCCTTATGGCTTGACGAATGTATCTAAAATAAAACTACATTAGTTTCTACTTTTTAAAACAGTCTGTCAAGATAAAATGATCAAACTTAGCTTTCAATCGATCGAAACCGCTGACCCACAAACAATATGACGGGCTCAACTGTAACGAACCATCAAACATCTGCGACGACGTCACTGGCCTCTTATAAACTTTTTCAACAAGAAGGCGCAAAATAAACCAGCTTCCACAATCTCTAAATAGAAACAAAACAAAAAAGGAAGTCGCCACCAGGTGCTTTTCCAAGAGCTGTTTTTCTGTAAAAGATGTTGATAGTTTTGAGCTAACATTTCTAGCGGAAATTGCTTTGTGTTATATACATTTAACGATAGAGGTTTGACATTAATGTGAAGTGTCAAAGAAATACATCCCTCCCGTTAGGACAATGCTCAAGGTTGACAAACGTTTGAATATCACATTGATAAACGAGTTAATGTTTTCTTTTCTTTTTTCTTTTTCTTTTTTATTCAAGTATAAAATTTGTCTTCAATATTTCAATCTCAATGAAATCCCGATAAAAAGAAACATTGAAATCAGACTATACTATCGGTTATTCATTTCCTAACGCCATGAGGTCTACACTAAAACGAATTTAAAGACAAAATTTGACCTCAAAAGATATCCAAAAAGATAGAAAAGAATAGTGATGAAGAACGATTTAATAGAAGGATGTTTGACTAATTGTCAGAGCGAAACAGTCCATTCCCAAAGCTACGAGGTAAGTCAGCAAAAGTACAAATTGAAAGGCCGGAAACAAAAGTTTGTTTTCTCCATTTAATGTCAATTTTAATGCAATGTTCGTCGAATCAGCTGAATACCAGTATCCGGATACATCCTGTCTTTTTTCTACCATTTGTTTACAACTTGAATAATCGAGAGAGACGTGTTTAACTGTGCCTTACGTTGTCACTGACTTAGACTTCTCTCCAAAACCGTTCCACGCCTGAAGCTCTCCCAACGTTGATATTGTGTTGTCTATGAAGCAGTCCTAGCTGCAAAGAGTAGATTCTAGACGTAGTTGTAACTATCCATGGTTCTTTCTTGGTTTACACTTGATAGCGCTACCAGTGGAGATAATTTATTGGAAAGATTTTTTAGAGGTAAGCTCATTTCATTTTAGCGTTTCTTCATTTCAGTCCAAATAGATACAAGCTAGTGTTGTTTTTTTCTCACCTTTACGAAGTGGGATTGCGGATTCTCGAACTCGGGGTTGTTCGCGAAAAAAGATTTTCCGTGCTTTAGATTTTCCCTCATTACGCAAAAATAACATTTTAAACTTAAAATGGGATCATTAATAAATAATGCCACTGATACTGAAATCCGTTATTTATTTCTTTGCTTTATGGGAAATGTAGTAGAGTCGAGTTAAACTAGGATTTCTTGTGTTAAACTCATAATATACTCTTTGTGTTTTTTTGCTTAAAGAAGTGGTAATTTGCTTAAGCGATTGTAGTTGAGTGAGCTCTACAACACATTACATTGGCGTCGCTTGGATGCCACAGCACTAGAATGGCTTTTCTGGTGCTATTTTACACGGTCAACTAGTATGAGTTTCTTGAACAAAATTTTAGAGGTATTTTTTCGGTTAGTATAACGTTTCAGTTTCCATCTCTTGCCCCTTTTTTGTGGGGGGGGGGGGGGGGGGGGGGGAATTAGAATTGATTCATTAAATGCCCACGTTTGACAAACGTTTTCTAACTTAGATTTTGTTCTCTCCTTTGCCGTCTAAATGACTAACTTAGTTTTAAAGAGTTTTAATTGTCAAATTTATTTTATTTTCAAAAATTCTCTTCATAAGGTGCACGTTAGTAGAAAATCTATCAATTTATTAAACAATAAAATCAAAAGGACGATACTAAAAAGTCGCGTTGGTGATTGCGGTATTGCATGATTCCTGTGCGAGTATTCATATATAAAAGTAGCATTATTTCAAAAACCAAAAAACATATGTTGCCAAAAAATACAAAACAGATAGAAAACAAATACTACACGTACTTTAATTATTCATTTAACTGGATTTTGCCGATATCATGAAGGAACTGGTCATTTTTCAACACTGAAGAAACGTTTACACAGAAAGAAAAAGAAGAAAACATCAAAACTGCGGGTCTCTCATTAATCTTGTATCTTAGTTTAGTCAAAAAGACTAAAAGACCTGACTTTTCTTGCTATAAATAACTACTTGAGAGCCTTGATTCTTGTGGCTATTAAAATTTATCTTGTGTGCTCGCCTAAACAGTTCCAGCTCAAAGGTGTTTAATCGAAAACAGTCATAAACTTGCTATAAACATCTGTGCGATATTTAAAGTGCGTTTGTGTATCGAATATTATAATATAAATGTTGACACATCCAAACTTGACTGTCCAATATACTTCCTTGAAGCCTTATTATTTGAACACTTCTGACTACAGAGCTTTTATTTCATTAACCTGACGCCCTGATCTTCCTAATGGCAAATTCATACGTCAAGACTGAAAGTGAACTCTTAACGCTTCAAGGTCAGTTAGGTTATAAAGTTTTAGCTAAAACAAATAATTCACTGAATTAAAGACGGAAGAGAAAAATAGATAAATGTTTCATTGCGTTTCTTTTTCTCCAGTTGGAGGTTGTAGAAATTATGTTTTAGATAAAGGAAGTTCTTATAAATGATAAAATTTATTTTCAAAAATATTTCGAAAAATCAAACAATATGTTAACTTATCTATAGTACTTTTATATAATAATAGTAATGATAATTATATTAATCATAATGATAACAATAATAATAATAATAATAATAATAATAATAATAATGATATAAGAATTTATAAAGCGTTCAACCTATTAAAATATTCTAAAGCGTTATCTCAATGACTTACTGATACCTACTGTACCGATCAGTACTGAACCCATCGCTGACACCTACACTACGTGGAATAGAATACCTTACAGATAGTTCTGATCTCACCGATGACACCAACACTACGTGAAATAGAATACCTTACAGATAGTACTGATCCCACCGATGACACCTACACTACGTGGAATAGAATATCTTACAAATAGTACTGATTCAACCGATGACACTTACACTACGTGGAATAGAATACCTAACAGATAGTACTGATTCCACCGATGACACCAACACTACGTGGAATAGAATACCTTACAGATAGTACTGATCCCACCGATGACACCTACACTACGTGGAATAGAATACCTTACAGATAGTACTGATTCCACCGATGACACCAACACTACGTGGAATAGAATACCTTACAGATAGTACTGATTCCACCGATGACACCAACACTACGTGGAATGGAATACCTTACAGATAGTACTGATTCCACCGATGACACCAACACTACGTGGAATAGAATACCTTACAGATAGTACTGATTCCACCCATGACACCTACACTACGTGGAATAGAATACCTTACAGATAGTACTGATTCCACCCATGACACCTACACTACGTGGAATAGAATACCTTACAGATAGTACTGATTCCACCGATGACACCAACACTACGTGGAATAGAATACCTTACAGATAGTACTGATTCCACCGATGACACCAACACTACGTGGAATAGAATATCTTACAAATAGTACTGATCCCATCGATGACACCTACACTACGTGGAATAGAATACCTTACAGATAGGAAGAACTATAAGATATTGCTTCGAACCCCTGGCCCGCTAATGCGAGGTAATAACTATTCTTTCATCCTCGGAAGATGGTGTGTAAGGAAATCCCTTAACATGTCAATATTTGTTCTATATACTATATCTAGGATGCGGCTCAGTTTATTGTTAAAAAATCAATTGAGCGATGTTTTGAATATTATAACCTTGACGCTTATAGCAAAAATGAAATTGAAAAATCTAAATATGCAGCTTTACTAGATAAGATAATAAAGCAAAATGTGCAAATGAAGACAGTAAAAATGATAATTACCTCCAGTTAAAGGTAATCAATTACCGACATTGACTTTTGAGTTTAACTTCAGGCTAACTCTCTTGTTCATCGTCGTTACCATAGTAACCTGCAAGATAATGCTGATTACCTTGAAGATCATCCTCGTATTTAAGTATAAGGATCAACCAACAATCAGATGTAATCGTAAATACTTACCATTAGTCGAGAACCTTCTGGCAGCCATTTGGTATCTCATGACCAGATGACTCACACTTGATCGTAGTTATATGTCTTGATATCTGTGTTGGTTTACCACCAACCACTTGTTTCTCTGCAAAACTTTGCTAAAACAATGCAAAGAAACGGCATATTTTCAAGATAAAAAATTGGGGTAAGTTCGATCCTGACACGTTTTTAATATGTATTTTTTTCCATGGCCATCAAAAATAATATTAAAATCTATCAGACTTATATAAAGATACATCATATCTTTATCAAAATCTAACCGATTTCACATCTCCTTTCCCCCCATTTTTCCAATAATTATCCTTGCGCCAATTCATAACTAACCCAATTCTCGAGTTTTCTATGGTGAATCTCTGATTTTAATAAGTTTTACAATTATTATTCACTCGTGCAATTTTTCATAATTTTAAATAGCGCAGCGCACTGATTCTAAAAATAGCTTAAAGATTCGGATAAACATTGCATTCTGTTTAACCGCTACGAGGATTATACGAACCGATTTTATCATTTTACTTAAAGTTACAATAATAACCCATGTAAACTAAGATCACCTGCGATCAGCTGTGAAAATTATCTGCTGAAAGTAAACTTGTAAGTTTGTTTGTCCGAATTTCGCCTTTGTCTTCGTTTTTATGAAGACACGGTTGCGCTGCGCAATTGGTTCAACGATTTGAGTAAATTCACCACATTGCATACATCTTGCAGTTTACAGGTCAAGCACAAAGCATTCATTGACAATCGAGGCTTCAAATTGTCATTGTTCTTTAAAACCTTTCTTGAGTTTCTGTGTTTGGACGGAGTAGCGATGTGTCAGTGAAAATGATTAATCAGTGTTTTCCCAGTGACCAACAAATTAGACCAATAAATCACGATCTTTCATTAACCAATCGGAATACAGTAAAATACCTTTTTATATTGAGAAGGTTTCAGGCATTACCGTATGCCAAGGACACTAGTGAAAAACGCACTGCGCATGCGTTGGGAGAAAAACAAAATGGCGAACAATAGTAGCAACTTTTTGTTACGTTATGCCAGTAGAATTTCAACGGTTTGAGTAAATCAGTGTTATCCTATTTATACTGAATCATGGCCTTTCATTAGCCAATCAAAACACATTAAACTATCCATTTTATTCAGAAGGTTCCCGTCAGTAATATGCAATTGACCAATAATAATCACTAAACACAGTAAATTGCGCACTCTATTGACATTAAGAAGGTTTTATTCATTAGTGTATGGCAGACCCAACCAAGATTGTGTTGACAAGAATAAAAAGATCTAATCCATAAACTTCACTCATACGTAAGTAGTTATCCAATAAATTAAAGCTGTTTGCTTTAGGATGAAGTTAAATGTTGTGTGCATTTCCCAGTCAGTCAGTCAGTCGATCAGTCGATCAGTCGATCAGTCGATCAGTCGATCAGTCGATCGGTCGATCGGTCGGTCGGTCAGTCGGTCAGTCGGTCGGTCGGTCAGTCGGTCAGTCGGTCAGTCGGTCAGTCGGTCGGTCGGTCGGTCGGTCAGTCGGTCGGTCGGTCGGTCGGTCAGTCAGTCGGTCGGTCGGTCAGTCAGCCTCTTTGCTCGTTCGTTTGTTAAAAGGTTCGATCATTCATTTGTTATTAATTATTTGTTTGATTTTCATTCCTTCGTTTTTTCCCTTTTATGTTTTTTTTTCAATTACTCCTTTTATTTTGCCTTTTTGTTTTGCATTGATGGCTGTTCGCTTGTTTTTAATATTGATTTTGAACGTTTTTCTTTCTTTATCTTAAAAATTCGGTTATTATTTTAAAGCATGGTTATATAAACTCTAGATCTTTATTCAAAATTAAGCCAGGATCAGACAGTCTTCTTTTCCTGTCTCTGATCGCGCAGAAAGTCCTCTAAGCTAATATACCGAGATATATGAACGGAAAAAAAAAACTTGAAAGCTTTAAAATCGATCATTATCCCAGACACTAGCTGATTAGAGAACCTAAAAATGTATGAAATTCAATATTTATGTAGAGATAAGGTAAGCTTTGCACAGGATACACTCAATACCTCGTGCCTTAGTATAACAAGATCCTCGTCACGTTTCAGGATTTTTAGGTTTTTAGTGATGAGGCTTGATTGTGTCTCAAATTGAAACGTTTTAAAAGTGCTTAAAATATGTCAAAGGGGCTGAATATTTGAATCTCTCAGTCAAAGAGGATTATACGGCGACTCAGTCAAGAACACCGTCGACATACTCAGCCAGCTCTTGCTGCGTTTATGAATTTCACATCAGCTTTAATCATACATAAATCCCACATTTCTTAACCAGGCGACTCAGACATTTAGCTCCTTCGCATTTGAATTAAGAATTTTTAAACAAATTTCAGTCCACTTGGGAAGCGGAGCCTGACATTAAAAGTGTGTTTGTTAACTTGTTTGGGGGTCCATTGCGAAGTTTTACTGATTTAATAGGCTTCTCCGAACGAACTTAACCAAGAAAGCCACTAAACTTCAAAAGCGACGTAAGTACTATTCTACTCAGATCTTAATGTTTTTAAAGCAACTTAGATCTTTCAAGAAAAATTTGCGAATGAGTGTAGAAAACTTCGTTACTAATTTGTGCTGACAAATTTTGTCCTTTAATATTATACTTATTATTAATGTTTTGTCAAAGAAACCGTTCGTTTCGCTCTACCTTTTTCCGCGTTCTGTCAACTAAATTATCACTAATAGGACTTCTAAAATCCTGTTAAAAGTTGCAAGATTGAATAATCATAAAACTATGAATTAAAAATTACATATTCTCATTACAATTCAATGTTAGCGAATTCTGCTTTTATCTTCACAGACATTCTGCTCATCAGTTAGAGCATAGTTAATAAGGGGAGATACTTAGAAACACTGTAAAATGAACTCTCAGAGCTTACTTTATCATCAATATTTCATTAAATGGCAGAACAAGAGCGCAAACAAAAGTCATTTCAGTTCTATACACTGCTAATATTTATAATTAACCTTTAGGATAATCTAGCTATTTTATCTATATTTGATAGTAAATCCCCGATGATTGCCTTTGGCTTAATAAATATTGTTTATAAATTAATGACGTTTTCTCGATAAGCCAGACGTTTTACCACCTGTCCGATGATTCATATACTCGTCAATGTGCGGCTCATTTTGTTAAAAAATAATCACGATTAAAACCTTTCCTTTTCTCTTTCGCTTTTCTTTAAAAAAAGTCGTTTTTCTGAACTTTCCGTTTCGGAAAATTCCAAAACTTAAATTGCTTAGGATATGAACAAAGGTTATCGTAAAAATGTCGATAAAAAAACTGATCACTAAATAGTCTGCAGTTGCTGACCAACCCAAAATTACTATAACTTCCAAACCAAACAAACAATCGTTTCTTTTCCTTCAGGATATCTCATTTTGCAATCTTAATTTAATTTTCTCTTCATCGATTATAATTCATTTCTTTAAATTTTTACACACACTGGTTTTTTGTGGTTGGTTTTCTAAAAATGGAATTTCTCACTCACTGGGTTTTCTTGGCAAGATTTCAACTAGTATTTTAAGAAGAAAAAACTTGTTATAAAGAACAAAACCTTTATTTCTTATGATACTGAATACTGAAAACTGTTTGGCAAAAGACAAAATACAAATGCAGTTTTATTCATTAAAAGCACTCAAAAACAATTGTTTTTCGTCTAAACGCAGTTGTTTCTTTCCGCATTCTCTTTCAAAAGCACAGGGTGTGAGACCAAGATCTTAGACGCTCACTCAACAGGTAACTCAATGATTTCCTCAAAGCATTGTCATGAAAAAATCTGAGTCGCTAATTTATGAAAGAAACTTCATACTCTCTCTTATACCTAGAGCGTAATTAGTTTCCCTTTCAAACGACTTGGAAAGAAGAGTATTTGTTTGAGGGCTACATCCATATTAACTAAAGGCTTCCCAAATGCTAAAGGCAAAGTAGAAAATGGAGCTAATTGGAATGGCTTCTGATCTAAAGCGTTCAGCGAATACACTGAAAAAAGCTGAATGGGAAAATCTGAATATAAATTTATTATACAAAACAGCAACAACTTGCAACAATAATAACAAAACGAAAGAGTCAGCCTTTTTGGAGTGGAAAGATGACATCACAATTCATAGTTTTTGTGCATTTTGTAAGCACAAAAACTCTCGTTTACTGTCCTTTAATGTTACAGAAAACCCTATTATTTGACGTGCCTATTCCCAATAAAGATTTTTATTAGAATTGTAGTATTTGAGGATCGAATATAAAGTTATTCTGCAATAAGAGGCACATTAAGATGGCTTTCTTGAGAGCATATCTAAATCAAGGTCAAAGAAGCCTAGTTGAATTTTCAAAGACTGATTTTTCTATATCTTAAAATATATATTTTTTACTCTAGAGGCATAAGCACAATAAGCAGAAACATGGCTTTCCTTTAGAGTTATACATTATACATGCGCGATTATCTAGTTCACAATTGTATTTTTCGCTAGAGGGAACAATCCTAAAGTAATTAGCAACATCATAGCTTTCCCGCAAAGCATTCATCTAAAAAAACATGCCTTGAACATTTTATTCATTAGTAAATGACGTTAGTAATTATCTTCTCCTTAAAAACAGATTTAAAAAAAGATTACCGATGTTTCAAGTATGTAAAGATCCCCACCTCAAGCTAGTCAGATGCATACAACAACTACATCAGTTGTTATGAGAACAAAGTCATTGAATTTGATAGTGGCTTTTTTTCCCAGTGTCCAATTTAAATACATTTTTGCTGTTCTCAACGGTTAAGTCTTGCTGTCATCAGTGTTTGGGGTCAAATAACTCTCTGTTCATAGTCTTATCATAGTCATTTGAAGTCCGATAATACAATAGGTGAAACATATTAAATAGGATGCTTGTTGATTCTGCGGCTGAGAGTGGCTTTTTAACGGAATCCAACTAAAATGTAAAGATTTTTTTCATTGAAGTTAACTTTAGTTTTTGGGGTCAAATAACATTCGGTTCCTAAGTCTTAACTTAGCTCTAAATCTCTTATTTTTGTTTGTCTCAAAACGGATACGCTACAGGAGTTCTTCGAGTTGATCTTTTTTTAATGATCTTGTTGAAGAATAATGTGTAATGTAGATTGAATTTTGTTCATGTGAATGAGTTCCGTGCAATGTTTTTGAGATAACTGACTGATAAAAAGTTGGAGAAAATAAACACAAAACAAAATTGAATTGAATAAATGGATGGATGAATGGATTTCAAATCATTATCAATAGTCACCATATTCACACATCAGCCATCTTGAATTCAAAACGAGGCTTGATACTTGTAATAGACCGTTTTCTTAAGATTGCGTACGCATTCCAAATTTAAGGAACTTATCGGGCCACGATACCAGAACACGAGTATTATCATGCATTGCTATGAATTTTTTTCAATAAGAATTCATAAAATTGGTTATTCAAACTAGTTTCTCAATTTTATAAAGTTTGCGTTTTTCAATTTTGTGGCCCGTCAAGTTGGATGCGCACGCAACCTTGAGTAAAGGGTCTATTTTGGGTGCGCGTCCAAACTTGGTTTGATAGATATTGGCAAAACATTTTCATCTAAACAGAAATCAAGATCACTTTTGTATCAATCATATAATTTTTCCTAAATCTCATTCCAAAACTCTCCTCCATGTTCTAGCTTCATGGTGCTCTCAATATTTTTGGATTTGAATTAATAATGCACAACGTACGCTTAAAAAAATATTTTGATATCTGAGGAGAATTTCTAAAAATGAAATTAATAACAGCCCACGTGAAAGCTTTAACAGAGATTTGGCTATTCTTAACAGTAATTACGGTACGATTAACACTAATAGCTTGATAACTTCGGCATATGTATGTTTTCGTGCCCTGATAATGCGGACCAATGCGTCACGGGTTGGATTCGTGATTGAGGGCCGTGCTTTATCTAAGCCATCCTAGAGCAGTTTTCTTATGACCGTGAAAAGCTCACGGCACGAACACGGTCGTGACACGAAAAGGCATACGCCAGATCAATCACATTGCAAGATAATATACTCTCTATCCAATCAAATGTCCGAAATACGGCATGAACACTGCACGGACACGGTCATGCCAAGGTCACGGTACTGCCAGTCCAATCGCACAAAAAAAATCCCCATATCAAAAAGGTCGCAGTAAGGCACGCATACGGCGCTGACACTTTCACAGTTAGACATAGTTAATTAACTATGTAAACTTGTAAAAATTTTTACATATGAAAGAATCAACTCCCAAGAGTAGCACGACATGTACTGAAATTTTGCACAACAAACAACGAAGCTAAATAGGTTTATTCATCGAAGTAGTCTGTACTTGTGCTATGCATAAATTACAAAAGAAAACCAGCGAGTAATCTAGTTTCGTCTGCGTCACTTATGGCGTCATGGGGTTCAAGTGTCCGTGCCTTTTCGACATCTGTCCACCTATATTGACTATTTATATCACAGTAAATCTTTAACTATTGATGTAAAGGTGCAAATATAAACATATATATTAATAAATCGTAAATATTATTAGACGTGTCAACACGTAATATCTATGTTATGTCAAGTGTATAGATCGGAGGGTACAATAAGTCGAGCGGTGCA
Source organism: Actinia equina (assembly GCA_011057435.1). Classification (NCBI taxonomy): domain Eukaryota; kingdom Metazoa; phylum Cnidaria; class Anthozoa; order Actiniaria; family Actiniidae; genus Actinia; species Actinia equina. The sequence goes on from WHPX01000273.1 coordinate 430,900, forward strand.
AGTGAAAATTAGTTAAACTTGTCAAAGCCTTTTTAACGTGGATATATAAAACCGCTTTTGTCAAATTCAAGACATAATCAGCTTTCAAGTAATGTTTCAAACACGCGAGAGAGTTCTTCCTCCGATTTCCAAACATCGAAAAGTGAGTTGAAAAAACGAGTCTTTTTAACTGACTTTGAGGTGTTTGGAAATCGGAGGAAGAACTCTCTCAAGTGTTTAAAATTACTTCTCAAAAATCATGAATGTTTCTTGGAGAAAATTAAAGAAACAGTTTACGAAATTTAATTCAAATTAAGAACATATTTCCAAACCACCGTCACAGTAGTGATTCGCTTTCTTTTTCTTCTCATTACATATTCATGAGTATGAGTATTATATATACTGACATATAAGGTCAATTCAATAACTCCTGTGTGCGCTATTCAAACTTGAAAGTGATTTTGGACCTCTTTATTCACCTAGAGTCGTGTTAATTTTCTTGTATGAAAGTAATTTTTAATTGTTTAGTACATTTCTTTTTTTAGTTTGTATTTCTTTTTAATTTAAACGTGTATTCCTGAAATTATCTTTCGGTCTTTTACTTCCTATACACTCTTTGCTCTTTGGCAGCTTATTTCGCTTTTTATCTATCTATCTATCTATCTTCCCCCCCCCCTTCCCCTTTTCGACCGCTCCTTTTGCTCCAAAAACGACCTAACTGTTCTTGAAGCGATTGCTGTTTGTGTGTTATTTACTCACTTGATTCACCCCTTGCGAGACTGCTCCCCCAAGCTTATAGTACAGCTTATTTCCCTTTTTAACCGATCTATCTATTTTCCCTTCCACCCTCCCCCTTTCCCCCCTTTTCACCCTTTCGACCCCCCTTTTTGCTCCAAAAAGGACCCAGCCGTTCTTGAAGGGATTCCTGTTCGTGTGTTATGTACTCACTTGATTGACCCCTTGCGAGAAATCCCCCAGAATTATGGTACATGAATGAACTGACTAATATATACAATACTGCTAGCTTATCAAAATCAATTAAAAATAAAAATAAGTCGATCCTCTTATCGTATCACGTACGGTAATTTGCAAGGTGTAAGGGACCAACTGGGCACTACTCCAGGTCATAAACTGATCATTAGTGGTGATGGGTTGTGTGCACGATAGAAACCTTTATCTGTGTAGAATCTTAAGCGTTTAAAAACTATAAGAATATACAGACCAACTCGCAGCAAATATATCATTTGATGGATCAACATTCTATAAGATATTTATTTAGATTTCCTACGACACTATAGTGGCTTTTTGTGCTTTGACCACCAGTCAGATTTGCGTGCTCTTTTTACCCTTCCTGAATGGAAGCCAATTCAACGTACGTCACATCATTTAGGAAGTTTTACTGCATCATTTTAGATGAGTTAGAATTCTTATATTTTACACGTAAAAAATTCTCAAACAAGATGAGTTATTGCATGAGTTACTCTTTTACTCCGACGAAGGACTAGCGTCCGAAACGTCAGTAAGTTTTTTCGTCTTTTCACGGCGTAGGATTTACCCTTTTACGGATTAGAAACACCGATGCAGCCGTCACACCAATTATCTCTTCTGATTTACTGCATGTTAGATTAGTTACTGCATGTTAGACGAATTGATGCATTTTAGACGGAGTACAACATGTTAGATTAGTTACTGCATGTTAGACGAGTTGATGCATTTTAGACGGAGTACTACATGTTAGATTACGGTTACTGCATGTTAGACGAATTGATGCATTTTAGACGGAGTACAACATGTTAGATTAGTTACTGCATGTTAGACGAGTTGATGCATTTTAGACGGAGTACTACATGTTAGATTTGTTACTGCATGTTAGACGAGTTGATGTATTTTAGACGGAGTACTACATGTTAGATTAGTTACTGCATGTTAGACGAGTTGATGCATTTTAGACGGTCTGCTACATGTTAGATTTGTTACTGCACGTTAGACGAGTTGATGCATTTTAGACGGAGTACTACATGTTAGATTAGTTACTGCATGTTAGACGAGTTGATGCATTTTAGACGGACTGCTACATGTTAGATTTGTTACTGCACGTTAGACGAGTTGATGCATTTTAGACGGAGTACTACATGTTAGATTTGTTACTGCATGTTAGACGAGTTGATGCATTTTAGACGGACTGCTACATGTTAGATTAGTTACTGCATGTTAAACGTGTTGATGCGTGTGAAGCGATAAGCAGTGCTTGCCCATGTGGCCGCAAGAGGAGCTTGATTTAAATAGCAAAATTATACTTTTTATATTGTGCGGAAACTCCAATCTCGGCTGGAGTGTTGGATTGTCAAAATATTTATGCTGAAACTACGCTAAAAAACTTTCGTTTGCATGTTCAGTTAACTATTTTGTTCGTCAAATGATAGTATACTGTTGTTATACTCTTTTGTGCCTATTCTCATTAAATCAGAAAACATGTTTAAAAGGTTTATATCATCTAAAGATATGTTATAACGAAGTCAACGAATATTCTAACAGCGACTGTGAAGATCGTCAGTCATTGGGCAACCTGTATTCGTCACTGAAAGGCTTTACGACGATAGCATTGTTTTTTTCCATTAAAAATTTTTCTATCGCCTTTAGATATTGATGCCTGGCTTAATGGCAAAAGAGTACTTTCCTTTTTTAAGAAGAAGAAAAAGGTGGGGGGGGGGGGGGGGATTCAAATAGCGTAATGTTCGCTTAGTTCTAATCCAACATCAAGGTGAATAACACCTCAAAGCTCATTATTATTCTGGTGCGATTAATATTTAGTGACAACTAATCCGACCAAACCTCTCGTTTGATGGGAATATTTTTATAATTTGAACGCAATGCCAAATGCCACGACTTTAATGACTTTTTCTTGAACTGAGGTTTGGCGCACGTCCAGACGCTTTGCCACGTAAACTGGTGAAATATGGAGAATCAAAATTTAACACACTGCGCATTAGTAGCCACAAGCTGTGCAAATGAGTGACATGCCAGCCTTGTTGAATTGAGAATTTAACATCATTTTGACAACGGAAACGCTTCATTTACCACCACATCTCCAAGCGCTTCACTTCCGGTTCGAAATGCTGCTAAATCTTTAATTCCGTATCTCAATATTAATTGTTTACCAAATGAATCTTCACAGCTCATTAAACGAAATCCTCAGATGCTGAATGTGGCGCGTCTCTGGCTAGTGTGACAACTGAATAGAACATTCCTTGAGGATTAGCTCTAGTCTTTAGTTGGCAGTCGATACTGAATGGATGCTGGGGAAATGGAAAGATGTGCAATCTAGCACTTTTGCTGGTTAGTTTGGAACTTGTTTTTCAATGATTGAAAATATTTAATGAATGTAAATGTATTTCTGTATCTTATTTTGCCTAGGTTCTGCTGGTGGCAGTGATTTGTTTTAACGTAAGCAAAGGATCTCGGCAAATCAATTGCAAAGGTAGGATTGTAAACACGATAAATATCGGACTTATAGCTACCCCACTAGATTTTATTTTCCAATACTCCTTTAGTAGACATTGAGTCAGATAAATAAATCTAATATTCGACATAAATATGAACCATAAGAAAAAATAAGAAATATGAAAATATACCAAATTTCTGTACATCATTAAAATATTAGTAGCTGGTGTTTGGCTTTTGTTAATTTTTGACGGAAAAAGCGTCGTTGCTGCCGTTGAATTGTATTCTTCACAGCATCAAAAAATTATTGGTATTTAAGATCGTGACGATTTGACTACGAGGTTTTATTAATAATTACTATCGTGAAAAAAACCCTGACATCTCAATTTCAAAAGTTCGACATAAGTCTCTAAGGTCCTGTTCACACTATGCCGTATAAATTTGATTCCGAATTTTTATTTATTCAGTTAGGCCTACCGTCCACACTAGTCCTGGCGAATCCAGAACAATTCTTCTTCGAAAACGAATTTTCGAAATGGAACCGAGTAAATAAAAAGTCGGATTCAAATTTATCCGGCACGGTGTGGACGGGGCCTAAGTCCGCTAATAATTCACGTAATCCTGATATTCAAAAACATGAGTTTTTAAATACGTAAGTCTGTTTAATAACTGTTAGTTTTGAATGAACGAAAAAGTACATTTGCGTACGTATTATTTTATTCTATTCAGTAATCTTTCATAATTTTTAGTTACACAAAACTGGTTTGAAAAAGAAAAATAACCCCAGGTTTCCTTTTTTTCTTTCTTTTTGCCTCGGGTTCATTCATTGTATTCTTGTCATCTAACCAAAACTGAACATGTAATCAATTCGTTTTGCTGGGATATTTAATTTCCGTCCACTGCTGACAGCTCGAGAATTAGGAACACGTCGATTGTTTAATATGAAACTTTCTAATTTGTAGTAAAATTTGAATTCAATTTAAAACTCCTGGAGCTTTTGCTAGCGGATGCTATAATCTTATATAGTAAGATTTAAAATTTTCTAGAGAGAGTGAGAAGAGATTTTTACGCAATGACATCCACGTTGATTTTTCAAAACACTTGCTTGAGAACTTTAAAGTAACATTTGACATACGTAATAGGAAGCAAAGCCGAAAGCAGATTTTGGACTCTGTCAATTGTAGTACACCGAGAACAAATTACTGTTTACTTTTGGCTAATTTTAAAGCAAGTTTTAAGCGATTTGAATACTTAGCAAGTAAAATAAGCAGAGAGCAGTCGAGATAAATGCATTTGTGATTGCTTATAGGTTATAGTCTAGTTTTTCTGTCATTGACCGCACGCCGCTTTATCTAAGACTGACATTCATTGATGTGTGATTGGTCATGATTGTAGAAGTAATGCGAAAAGTAAAGAGATTCCCTTCCATTATTGAAACAAATGTCAAAGTTATAAAGATCTCTTTATCCTATTTCCTAAAAGTGCGGGTTGACTATAGCATTTATTCAATCACGCTTTACTTTTATCACGTTCCCCCTTCTTTTCTCATATCTCACGACTCTTCTCTCTTTTCAGTATTCATTTTCACTCCATATAGCTACGGATTCATGTTCCTTTACAGAAAAATAGTGCAATTTCCTAATGATCGCAGACAGAGGAGTATTGACTTTCCCGATCGTTAGAGAATCTTTCATGGCTATTGGTTGACGTTTATTGGCTATTTATGAGTAATAGTGTGCTAGACAAGACTAATTTGATAAAAGATCTTTCTTCTTCTTTATCACCACAGTCTTTTTTCATTTAGAGACTTTATTTGATATTTTCTTCTCGCGCTACTTAGGCCTTCCTAATTGGTAGAACTGATGAAGTTTGTAATTTATTCTCAACTAGCTTCAGGTCTCATTGCGTTTACTACTTGAACTTCGTGGGATCAGTTGCTTTCTTTCCTTCATTGCTCTCTTTACTTCTGTTTTTTTTTTTTTTTTTTCATTTTTCCTTACTTTCATATCACCGATTCATACTTTTAGTTACCCTTTTCGATTCAATACTTCTTAATCACGTTATGATAATGGCTTTTGCTTTCCCATCATAATTTTTTAACTTCATTTTTAATAACATTTCTATTAATTTCATTAATACTTATTTGCTTTCTCTATTTTTCTCAGTGCTCGTTATATTTGCGTTCATTCTTAATAGTTTTCAATAAATCATTATTTTCTTTTATTTATTGTTTTGAATCTGGATTATGGAGTACCTAATGATGCGGTCACTCTCACGCTTATGATTTAATCTTAACGAACGACACTATTATGTATTATTTCCTCAGACTAAATCCAAATCATTGCACTTCTTTGCACTTCTTTCTTCTTTGAATACACCACAGACACCATAAATATCGACTCTTTGTGAGTGTGCGTGAAAGACCAGATTTAGGAGCCTTGCTTTTCTAGGCATCGCGTGTGATTAGAGTTTGTTAGGTCTCCTCTAATTCCTCGAGGGTTTTTCTCCAGGTTCCCTGGTTTTCCTCCCTCCACAAAACCTAACACGTTAAATCCCAATTGGATTTATGACCGATCTGTGCCCTGACGTAATTGAACAGTCCTTAGGTTGTTTCAGTGTTCGATCTGTGAGATATCGATGCGCTGAGTTAGATCATCCCAGAGGTTGTTTCAGGGTTCGATCTGTGCGTTAGTGGTGCTCTGACGTAGATCAGCCCAGAGGTTGTTTCGGGGTTCGATCGGTGCGTTAGTGGTGCTCTGACGTATAGATCAGCCCAGAGGTTGTTGTTTCGGGGTTCGATCTGTGCGTTAGTGGTGCTCTGACTTAGATCAGCCCAGAGGTTGTTTTAGTTTTCGATCTGCGAGTTACCGCTTCGCGGAATTAGATCAGCCCAGTGGTTGTTTCAGGGTTTGATCTGTGAGTTTGCCGTGCGTACTTAGATCAGCCAATGTTAGTTAGCATGCCCTGACTTTGTCTGAGGTTGTTTCAGTGTTCGATAATATGAAGTCATATCAAATTAAAGTCATATTCATATCCAATGAAACTCCCCCAGTTACAAAAAGTTCTATGACCTTATTCTATTCCTTACTCGTTCACAAAAGCCAAAATGTTCTTAAGAAACTCGCTAGGTTCTATTCAAAAGCAACATATTTCATTCAACTGTTCCGAATTTTAAACTGAGAGATGTTAAAAAACGTTTTGAGGTTCCCAATTCGGCTTTCGAAAAGTGCCCGTATATATCTGACTAAGATAAACGTTCAAAACAAAGTAAATTCTATGTAATTTCAGCGATTATCCGATCACAACGACATAAACCTGTTTTAAAAATTGTCTGTACGCGCCACAATCTAGATACGGAATCTAGTCAAGTTATACTTCATGCCTTCTCGCTCTCTCTTACTCGACTGTCAAGGAGCGGACTGAAAAATCACAACAATGTTTACATGTATCCACGGCCGGAGGAGCTATGCCATTTATTATACAGAATTATGTTGTATAGACTTTATTATGTATGAGATTAAAAATTTCGAGCGCACTATAGAATTGGTATTTTGGTCTTATTGTTCAACGTTATAAGACCGACACAATTCAAACGCGCGCGGAGGATATGTATATAAAACGCTTTTCACATAAGAGAAGTGAATTAGAAGAGACGTCGCCATAGGAGACGAGGGAAGCAGTTCAATAGAAGGAAATGATGAAGACACGACCGATAAGGCTTACTGGCGAGAAGGATAATGAAGCTATATGAAGCGATGAAAATCCAGAGGAAGAAAAATAGTATGGTTAAATAGACCGAATTAAGGGAAATAAGTGGAAGTTAACAAAGTTAAACATGGATTCAAAATTGGACACTAACAAGACAAAACAAGAGATAGAAATCAAGGAAAATCATTTAAAAAATAACTGTTACCGAACAAAAAGAAAACTGGAAGAAAAACAAAGAAAAAAAGAACGGAAAACTGGAAAGAAAAGAGACGCTGTACGAGAGAGAAAAAATCAGACAAATATACAATCGAAGGAAAAAAGAAACTAATATTCCTCATGATAAGAATGAACGATTTTTTAAAGAGTTGAGTGCAAGACAAAGAGCTATATTTTTGTTAATGGGACTATCAGACGAGTTTGTTGTTGCCGACTTAGCTCCTGTGGTTTTGCCGACAGATAGCCAGTTGTTCCCGATAACCATTACCGGTCATTTTACCTACAAAAAAACCCCGTAATGTTAGGGCTTTATTAGGCTCAAGAGACTTGAATTTTCTTCTTAATTTTTTTTTTGAGTAAGAAATAATCAGATATAATTGATGACGTTTCTTCTTGCTGTATGCTTGATGAACAGGTTTTGCTTATTAGAAATTAGTGTTAAATTAATAATGGGAAATGCAGGATAATTTCGTATATTGAACTCGAATAATTTATCTTTCAATGTATCATCGATACATTTAGAAAAGAAAGAAAAGAGAAATGAAAAAAATAGGAAAAGAAAAGAAAAGAAATCTCGAAAATACGTCTGCAAGGAAAGTTCTTGATAAACACGGTTTCGCCGTGCAATAGACAGCTTATTATCTCATTAGCCGTGATACTTTTCAAAAAACTCTATAAAATAATTGTATATTTTTGCTTCCATGTTATTATATTTTCTCGCGCGCTGCCGGAAAAAAAAAAAAAAAATCCAGGGGGAATGTCAAACGATTTTCAAAGATAAACCTTGAAGCTGAAATCGTTCGCTGGGTTTCCACAAAGAATGGTATAACTAACTTAAAAGAAGTATTCTCCGCGGCCTTAAATTATCCAAGCATCGCTAAACATTTTCTTATATGTGCTGAAATATGTTTTCTCTCTTTAACATCAATCAGTTGGTGGGCTCACATGATTTCAATAAAGTATACATGAATACAATGACGAGTCGAATCCGTCAAGCTTTTTTTTTTTTGTTCATATAAAAAATACCAGCGTCGTCGAGTCTAGATTTTGAAGCTTTATGTATTGTGTATCCAGAATTTGGAAGAAAAAAACCTTGAAAGCCAATTATCTAGACGCCATTCTAGTGCCTCTTGCCGATCATGTACTTTAGTTATCGTATAATAGCCATCATGCTGGACCATCATGTTTTTTTACTGTAAATCCCTCTCTTTTTGTTTGTTGCGGATTCGTAATTAAAAGATCATAGAAAAAATGTCTGGAGCGAAAGTAGGGCAAAAATGGTTAAGATGGAAAAAGCTGGAACAGCCAGACCAAAAAATATGGAATAAAATGTGTTTGTCTATGGATGAGGCCAGACCTCCCCTGAAAAAAACCGTTTTAAAATCAATACTAGCAGTAGTAGTAGTGGTGGTGTTAAGGGGCTATTAAGTTGGCCATCACCCGCTCTTGGTAGTTAGTACTAGTGATGATAATTACTTTAACAGTTATTACAAGAATTACCAAATTTTTCAATAAGATAAGATCGGTGCTTTGCACAACATATGCTAGGTTGCTACAATGTTTTATTTCTCCTGCCGACGTTTGACTTCCGTCTCAGTACGAACTTCTATATTTTCGTCAGTGAGTTTTACAACAACAAAAGTTACTATGAAGTCCTGTATTTTAGACTAGCAATCAAGCGTCCCTAATAACGGTTACGTATGGCAATTCGATAAAATAGATAAAAGTGGACGTACTTTATGAATACGACGCATACAGGAAAAAGCCCAAACAGGCAGTAACGTATTAATAGAGAGTTTTAGATTTACGTTCACGGCAAACGTGAAGCGTCAGTTGACCAGTAAAAATTTTAAATTACTGACAAAGAATCGCTAAAAAGTCCAAGTAGTAGAAAAACAAAAGAATATTTGCGCTTGGTGGGAAGGTTTGTAAAAGGTAAAGTAAAATAAAGGAAAACTATGAAAACGTGCTCACGTTTGCCGTTTGCGGGGAGAAAAAAAAGTCAATCTAAAACTCTCTAATAGTCCCCTTCACAGTTCCCGGCGCCATCTTGAAAGGTAGCCGTGACTTTGAATCGAAGCGAGACGAACGGTGAGCTTGCAATGATAGAGAGATGTGAATAATTGTACAAGGCGTTAAAAAACCTTTTCTATCATTACAAGAGTCGCCGTTCGTCTCGCTTCGATTCAAAGGCACAGCTACCTTTCAAGATGGCGCCGGGAACTGTGCAAGGGGCTATTGATGTTTGAATGTTTACGGACGCAGTTATAGTTAGACGAAACGCGTAGGAATAATAAAGCTTTTACGACCTCAGCAGTATCTGTTGTACAGCTGCTCATGGGTCTTATTACAGAAAAGTGAAATTGCCCTATACATTTCTTTATATTTTGTCTTTAAAATATTCGGTAATTTCATACTCAGTATTGAAAATTTCAATTCTAAATAAAAGTGATGTATTTTAAGTCAGCCGACCTTTGAGCTTCATATAAATAATATATAATAATTCCCATCGGCATATTAAGAAAACATTAACTAGTGGCTATTAGAACCTTTAGGATTATTCTACTGAATTAAATTTTAAAAGATTTCCGTTCGCGAGCCTTTTTGTTGCAGCTGTAGCGCGTCTTTTTTGATAATCTCACCTTAATGTTTTCAGACAATTATTAATTCATATTAACATCTATTACAAGGATTAATAAACCGACGTAAATGAGCCAGTTTGTTGTGCAGCTGTTGGTTGTTTTTAATAATCGCAACTCAAGCTCCTAATAAAAAGGTTTTCTCAAGCCACAAAAAACAGGGATTAGTAGCTTATTGATACTTGATGAGTGGCTGACTTTGCTTTTACTTAAACTAATAATAAATCCAGTGGAATTACCGTAAAGCTCTTGTTATCCTCGGTTCATTATTAATGTCGTAAGGTTTACTTAAAATTGACCCTTTTAGGCTTCAGCGTAATGTTTTCCCATTTTAGACCACGTGTCATTCATAAGATAATCAGATTCTTTGCTTTCAGTTGTATCTATTTTAACTAATGTCCTCGGTCGTAACAGTGGTGAGCAAAGAAATAGTACTCAAGGGAAGGAAAGGTGGTCTGAAATGGGAAAATGACGAGCTTAACGTTATTGGGTTTCTTTATCCACCTTTATCGTCTTAATGTTAATTCTTTAAAGACCATGTATTATTTCCTTTAGTATTGTTTCTTTGTTTATTACCAGTGACAACCTATGAACTTAAGTTAGAAAAAAATCAATTACATTCTTAGCATCAACAATTTGTAGTACGAAAACGGCACGTACGAGGGACTGTTCACCTTAGCGTTTGAGTATGCTAAGCTTGTGCTATTCGCTTGAGTATATTCCATAAATTAACGTTAATGCTGTTGGAGATAATTAATACGTACGGTGAAAATCGAACGCATCATAATCACTATAGGATTTAATAAGAAAACATAATGTTACAGAAAAATGGTAGCAGTGACCTTGATGTTCGCTATCGAGATATACTGTATATACTGATAGGAAAAGGTCCAGATGGAGAGAGCTGTGATGTGGCAATAACAACGCCAATCAACAACATCTTGCGTAAATCCTTATAATACACAAACATTTGCCTTTTTGCGTCATCTACAAACAGCACGTAGTGCATTAGGTTTGTGTGAACGTGTGTTGATCTTCCTGCTGTCCCTGCATGTTCTAGAGGATTGGAAGTAAATATAAGTACACGTAGCAAGGAAATTACTCATCCCTTCCTGGTTTTTAAAATACAGCATAATTCGTCTGGATATTCTTTCCGTTGCCACAGGCCTTTTCCCAAACTTTTTCTCGTTCCATAGCAACGAGCTTATAAGCCACTCATAGAATATTTAATCGTTAGTGGTATTGTATAAATGCTATTTACTGCATTTTTACTGGGAAATATCAGGATAATATTATATTTGTAAACACGTTTTATAGATAAAATGAATGACTTTTGTGACTTTAATAACTTTATTTAAATTAGTGAAAATATCCGGATAATATTCTATTAGTAAATATATATAATGGATAAGATGATTTGACTTTTGACAGATGAAACTCATTCGCCACCAGCCCCCAGCCCCCTCTCAAGCTTCACCACTTTCCGAAGTTTTCCCGAAGATTTCCGAGGGATTTGGTTTTACTTTGATAGCCTGGAGGAGTGCGCAAGATTCTGTTTATTGACAATAGAAGTTGATATTTTTAATTGTACTGGTTTTCAATACCAACATGGAGGAAAATGCCTGCTTAAGACTTCGAGATGTTTACAAGAGTCAATCGTGGAAAATGAGGCAAATTTCTCAAGCAATTCGAGTATTTCAAGTGAATACTACATCCTTAAAGGTAGATAAAAAATTATTTTATATAGGGCGTTATATAGTGGGAGACATACATATAAATGCCTACTGATCAAGGTCTTATTATTAAGGCAAAAGGCGATAGGCAAAAAGCGATATACCTATCTCAGTGAGATAGGTCATTCCAACATCCAAGAATAGATGGAATGACTTGTGTTTCTGTTTCTTATTCTCGTCAAGAACATGTACCTTATTGTTGAGGCTGTTTCAATGTTCTTTGTATTCAACGAAACCATTTCCATTTCGGAATGAAACCTCTGGCGATGGAAACGCTTTTTAAAATAGAATGACTACAGTCAAAGTCCTATTAAGGCCTATCGTATACCAGTATTATTAATCAGTTCATGACTGACACTGACACTCAGTAGGGTGCAATATGCATTCTTGGTACGAGAGGCCCTATCAGGGGAATTGAGAAGCAATCAGTCTTTCATTCCAAGATCATTCACCCTTATTGGTGGCGGAGCAGTAGAGGGGCCTAAATACCACTAACCCTCCTCAATTTCGCCACGTGTTGTACGCTCAAGTTTGCATCCTGTGTCTCCATGAAAAACACCACCAAATCCTTTAAAGGTTATCCCAAGTACTTCTATTCTACCAGTAAAAAAGAAAGAAAGAAAGGGAAAGGAAACTGAATGCGCCTACTTAACTCGCAGGACATAACGAGTCAAACCTGTGTTCGAAAAGTACAGCTGGTTTACTCGTCTCACCAACACCAACGATTCAAGTCACTGTGGGATCGACATCAACAATCGCATTACAATCGAACAGAGGTATTTATCGCAAATCAAGCTTTGAAAATATCCTATATTTAAGCAATATACCAGTCCATTTTTTCCTTCTAAAGAGGACTTCCATTTAATTTCATCCATTCTCGGCCACTACATAAAAAGGCATTCAAAGTTGAAGCTGAAATAGGGTGACTAAATCTGAGACGACTATAACCTACGTTTTCGTTGTTCTCATTAAATACAAGGGAATACCTAACTATCATCATTATCATCATTATCATCATCATCATCATCAACATAAACATCATCATCATCATCAACATAAACATCATCATCAACATCAACATCATCTTCATCATCATTATCATCAACATAAACATCATCATCGTCATCGACATCATCATTATCATCATCATCATCGTTATAATCATCATCAACATCATCATCAACATCATCATTATCATCATCATCATCGTTATCATCATCATCATCATTATCATCAACATAAACATCATCATCATCATCAACATAAACATCATCATCATCAACGTAAACATCATCATCATCAACATCATCATTATCATCATCATCAACATAAATATCATCATCATCATGTATCATCATGTATCATCATCAACAACATAAACATCATTGTCATCATCAACATAAACATCATCATCATCAACATAAATATCATCATCATCATGTATCATCATCAACAACATCATCATCATCAACATAAACATCATCATAATCATCATTATCATCAACATAAACATCATGTATCAACATCATCATCATCATGTATCATCATCATCATCAGCATAAACATCATCATCATCATGTATCATCATCATTATCATAAACATTATCATCATCATCAACAACATAAACATCATTATCATCATCATCATCATGTATCATCATCATCACCATCATTATCATCATTATCATCATCATCAGCATAAACATCGTCATCATCATGTATCATCATCATTATCATAAACATTATCATCATCATCAACAACATAAACATCATTATCATCATCATCATCATGTATCATCATCATCACCATCATTATCATCATCATCAACATAATCATCATCATCAACATCATCATCATCATCATTATCATCAACATGAACATCATCATCATCATCAACATAAACATCATCATCATCATCATTATTATCATCAACATCATCATCAACAAACATCATCATCATAAACATCATCATCATCAACATAAACATCAGCATCATCATCAACATTATCATCATCATCATGGACTTCAGCTTCTCTTTGATGTCATATTTTTGTCCTGTTCACAGAGACAAGTCCGTGTATCGCAATAAACATCACGGCAGCTCTACTTGACGTTCGGTGGCAACATGATCTATCTAATAGAAGTAGTTTAGCATTCAAGAATCTCTCGTCGTCGTTGATACAAAATGTGAGTAATATATTCAGCTTACGTTATACCCCCCCCCCCTCCCCTAACGTGGAGGCAAGAAACCGAAAATGCTATGAACGAGCCCATTAGTGTTTTTCTCTCATAGATTTATACTCAAGACGAACCCGTGAGGGGTGGGGTGAGGGCCATAACGCCGATAGAAGAAAATCCTCAACGTCTTTTTCTTTTTTAGATTCATCAGCTTTATATCAACGATTCCACGTTGTGCAATGTAGTTCCCGTTCGTTATAGGTATGAGATATCTCTCTATTACGTGTTTCAGTTTCATCTTCATCACTTTTATTGTCATCATTTTAATTGTGGATTCTATTTGTTTCCAGAAATTTTTCCACGCACGTGTTGGCTATCTTCAGCGTTCTTTTCAACGAATCAACGCGAATGCCTCAATTCAACGTTTTATTTCGCGCTCTGTACAGAACACACAGAATCCAGGATATATCTATAACCACTCTCACAGATAGTTGTGAGTGTTGATATGATTAGTATGGATTTATTTATTGAAATATTTGAACCATATTTATATGTTAAAAAGTTGAAACGAAAAAAAAAATTGATTCCCCATTTCATTCTAGCCTTAGGCATTACCTTGCATTGGGAAGTTTGTCAATTTTCCCCTACCCCTCTCCCCTTCAATTCCTAGTCTCTTCTCCCCCCTCCCCATCCTACCCTATTCAAGTCTCCTTAACATTTTATGTTTTTGATTTTGTTTCTTGTTTAAAATCTTCTTTGCAGTACCTGGCAAACCACCAGCAAACCTAATGATTACCATGCCAACAGACAGTACAGCGGAGTTGTCATGGACGCATGCGTATTTTCATGATAGAATACCAACCTTGGGTTACAAAGTAACATACACGCTACAAAATACAAATGTATCGAATATGATTGTGATAGATCACAGAACAAGTCATGTCCAGCTAAAATCCTTAAAACCCACTTCTAACTACTCAGTGCGAATCACGAGTATCACGCACAGAGGGTTTGGGGAATCATCGTTATCTTTGCTTATCAAGACGACGAACGAAGGTAGGCCTGGGGGCGAAAACTTCAGTGATCATAAAAGGTTGTGCATAATCACGTGAGAGACGCCATTTTGGATGTATAATGGAAATGAAATAATGAAATAATTTCATGTTATCATTCATTCACTTATGTGCCTTGTAGAATATTATATCCCACGAGTATCCAGAGCTGCTACGCAGGCTACTCTTTTTTTGAATTTGTAAGATCTAGCACTGAAAATAAATCCTCAAATTGAGAGGTTTTTCATTTTTTCCTTTCTTCACTTTCTTTAAGTTAAACTTCCAGTGGTTATAAACGTCACATTAAATCTACAAGAAAAATGGAATGAAGATCTTTTAAACAAGACACATCCAGCTTCTATTGCTTTACAGACTCGATTAAAAGATAATGTAAGTGTTAAACGGCAAAAACATAAACCATTAGAGAGCTTTTCCACTTGCAACGTGGGATACTCCACGCGTTAAGAGTACTACTTAACAGGTTCTTAACAGAACTCGTTATCTCGCTGAAACTGAGACAGCACTAGCTAGTATAGGGCATTTTTTTCCTCTCTCTTCTCTTTTTGTAGCACATACACTCTGGTTAAACACGAACACGAAAAATTACTATAAGAAGAAGGAACAAAATTAAAAATCTGAGAGGACAAGAGAAAAGAAGAGAAAAATGAGTACTCCTTTTAAACAGACATTTTATCCTTACCATGAATTAGATCAAATTGTTGGGCTAATTATTACAAGATTCGATAAAACTTGGAAATTGACATTTTTTTTCAGAGATAGCAGATTACCATACTATTTATAGGACAATAGCTCTCGATTTTATAACCCAATACTTGTACTAAATCTAAGTATTCGTATCTCCTCCTCAGATTAACCAAATGTACAGTAAACAAAATGCTTCGAAAGGGATTCTAATCCATGGTTTCAGGTAATTCCACTTTCGTGATGTTTTGTCGAGTGCGGCAGAGTACTTAGAATATCATTAAGAGATAGATAATTATGGTTATAAGTGTGGAAATATCATTAAGAGATAGATAATTATGGTTATAGTGTGGATGTCTCGATTGATATCGTGCGCTAATTCAAGGGTTTTTTAATCAATTCATTACCAAAATGACTTTAGGCATCTCCGAGAAAAATCGTTAAAAACTTACGTTATGATTTTGGCACTTATTTAATCGATCAAAACAAAATCGTTTAGTCGTTCCACGGCTTCCCTCGGCGTTCAAAATTGTTCAGTTATGTTTTAACTGAAATGTGATCATGGCGCTCAGGAAAATCATCTTTAGTAAAAATACATTTGATTATTGAAAATCTCACACTATCACGCAAGAATCACCTCCAGCGAATTTCGGATCGCATTTTCGGTACATTGATACTCCATGTCAAATCAGTATCATTAATCGCGTCCATTACTAATACGTGCAAAACTGCACAAATCGAGACGTATCGTGAAATAGCCCGACGATTCCAGTAATTATTCTGACCACATGACTTGGCACTGAGATTTTTTAACAACCCAGATCACGTGATTATGAGTAATCAAAGGTCACGTGACTAGATTTATTCAAAGCACTTAGACAACATGACCCGTCTGTATTGGATTAACATAATATAAGACTTTGTTATACGAGTACAAACAACTAATATTCACGACGAACGATGTATTTGCAATTTGATTGAAGTCTTATCTAATCCCAAGGGCAATTGTAATGGTTTATTTTTATCTCTGTTTTGCAGGAGAGCAACTAATAGTACGAACAGCACTGTACAAGCTCATTTTGGAATGCTTTTTGATTCAGATGCCTTGGTTATTAATAAACACTTGGAGCCACTCTACAACGCGTTGTACAGGAACAATAAACTGTACAACCTATCTACTGGATTGATTCAAGATAACAGTAAGTTTACTTCGGGCCGTTTACAGTACGTTTGCATGGAATTGAAATTAGCATTATTGTGCACTAGCAAACATTTGAATATTTGCTGTTTCTTAATGAAAAAAATGGTCAGATCCGGGAAACATTTACTTGCAAATGTTTGCTTGTAGATTTTGTTTTCAAAAAGCAAAGTCAAGAAAAGCACCTAGCAAGTTGCTAACTGCTAGTGCTTATTTCGAGTCCTGTCTAGGTTTTAAAGACATAAGAATATGGACTTACATTAACTTGGCATTATTTCAAAGATTTAACATCATTTTCTACCATAACCGGGAGCCCTTCTGGAATTATTACAACCATCGTGTATGTTTGCAGTTCCTGGTAAACACTTACAAATATTTCCTGGCCAATATCACTCCTTTCTTTGTGTTTTAAAGTAAACACCATTATCCTTTGTATAACATCGAGCCCTTTATGTAACTACCTAATTTCGCTTTTAACTAACCACTTAAAAATGTATCGTTTTGTTCGTCTTCCTGGTAAAGCAATGTAACCACTCCCACTTTTCTTTCCTGGACATTTCCTAACCATCGTTTGTTTGCATTTACAACCACCTATAATAGTTTAATTTCCTAAACATCTGCTCACATTTCCTGAATATTTGCTTACCCAAGATTTTTACAGTTAAAACTGTATAGCTTTTTTTGAAGTTCCTGGAAAGCCACGAACCTGAATATTTCCTGGACATATTCTAACCCATCATTAATGTAACTATTAGCTTTTATTCTTAATTTTTGCTGAATTTTTCAACCATATTTGCCTGGCCATCTAACCGACCATCGTATTTTTTCTTTGATAGTTCCTGGTAAACCACCTACCAATATTTCCTGGAAATCTCCTAATCCATACACGATAAAGCTGGAATGGACTCCATCATCTTCACAGCAATGTGGATATTTTATTTACTACAAACTCAACAATTCTCTTTCTCCACACAACAATATATCCGTCAACTCTTCAAACACTCATTCAGTCATCCATCAACTAAAGCCGTTTTCATATTACTCCATTTGGATCCAGTCTATCACGGACAGAGGTCTTGGACTGATGAGTGACGTCATATTCGCCAGGTCATTGGAACAAAGTATGTACCAACTTAATTAAGGTGTATTGCGTAACCTTTTTTTTTTCCTTTTCTTTTCTTTTTTTTTTTTTTTGGTGAGAGGTGCCTAGCTTGAACGATGTCGTAACCATAGCAACTGTCTCGTAAATCAACCACTTGATTCGAATTTGGTGACATTTGTAACGTACATATTTAGACTTCTCGAAAATATGTAAAAGAATCATTGTAAATAAGAACACTGTTCGAAGCCCGTGCTGTGCGATATCTTTAAGGACGCCTTCATACTGTAAACCGCTGAGCAGATATTTTCATTGTGTGCGGTGTAAGCTTGCTGTATTTTAAAAACCTTCAATAGACCGGCTGTGGGTGTAATTTTTTTCTACTTTAGACCACGTTTCATTCCCTAGAATAACATTTCTTCGTTTAACAGTTGCGTGGGAGTACAACTATTTAATAACACGTGGGAATAACACGTGGTCTGAAATGTGAAAACCTTATACATCTAAGGTAAAGTGGTTTTTCAAACGTGTTTAGATCAGTCAAACATATAGTCCATGATATAAACTACAAAATAAGATGATATTTATATTTATATTCACAGCCTCAGCTGTCAACCTATCTTTCCTCTTGCTCAATCATACCTGGAATATCAACCTTTCCGATCCTAATGAGACAGAATATAAAAATCTTCGACATGTAGTCCTAGCTCAAGTAAGTCAGAAGAAGTTTGTTTTACGATTTGTGTGCTATTGTTTGCTAGTGTGTCCTCCAACATTTCGATGATTGTCAATCTTTTGTTAAACTTTACTACGTTGAAAGTTTACGATTTGTGTGTTAGTGTGTCCTCCAACATATCGGCCACATCTTTGAAAAGTATCATTCTCCTCGAGAATGATTTTCAATGTTTCGTTTGAGTTTACCACTTTTAAGGTCTACAACTTGTGTGTTAGTGTATCCTCCAATATGGCAGTCAAATCCTTGGAAAGTACCATCTACCTTGAGAATGATATTCAATGTCTTTTTAAAGTTTACTAAAACCGGTTTACGACTCGTTTTTTGTTGTCCTCCAATATGGCGGCCAATCTCTTATTTTCCCTGTTGAGTCAATCAGTCAATCAATAACTTTATTAATGTGTATAAATCTTCTAACATACCACAAGTGGTAACACCAATCAGGGACACCTCAGTGATTGCAAACCCTCAAGTTACATAACTACATATCATTTTGATTGTCTACATATCACCTTTTTCTTGGATTTAGGTTGAGTCATTATACACCAATAATTCTCAGTTTAGAGAAGTCAGCTCCTGTTTTTTCAGGTAAAAGAAATGGATAAGCAAATAAAGCAAACCATCTTTCACAAACATAACCTAAAACATGGATTCCAAAACTTCTTGAGTAAGAAAGTTGGGGGAGGGGAGGGGGGACTTTCAATAGATACCTAATACTTAGTCCAATATTTTTTTTAAATTCTATGAAGACCTGATAATATTATATTCTCTTTCTTCCATATAAAGTATGACGAGGTCCCCTATACCCCACCGCACCCCTGTAGTGTCAGTTGCCCCCTTTCCCTAGACTGTTTGTAGGGTCTTCTAATAATTCTTTCGTTCTTCTTCTTGTCCCCTAGAAACTCCAGTAACGAGGTGTTAGCAGACTTATCGATAACGTTTGGTCAGGATGTCAGTATGAGTCATTTCTCTGTTCTGTACAATGCTTTACACGTCAAGAAACGAATTGGTGACGTACATGTCAGAACTATCAACGATACAAGTATGTTACACTCAACGAAATAAAATAAAGAAACTCTAATTTTATCATGACTCTGAAGCAATCTCTGAGATGATCAACGTTGGGCACGGCTAACTCACAGATCGGAACCCTGAAACGACCTCTGGGCTGACCTAGGTCAGGGCACGACTAACTCAGAGATGGAATTGAAATCTAGGTTGTTAGGTTTTGTGGAGGGGAGAAACCCGGAGAGCCCGGGGCAAAACCATCTAATCAATTAATTTCTCCTCACACATGATACCAACAAGTCCAGGAATCAAACCAAGAGTCCAAATGTGAGAGACGAATGCACCACGACCTCCTTGATTCTCAAATGTTGCCAAGATTCAATGAATGTTGTCTTCAATAGAGTGTGTGCAATCATGTGACTCAAAACCCCTTGAGATATGAATAACAATGAAATATCCGCCATCTTGAATGATCTAACGAGAGAAGCTAATGAGGAATGCTCTGTTATTGACAACCAACATAGGGGCAATGACGTAATCTGCACCTGCTCTTTACTCTCATTATGTTCACTATATTTTCCTTCTTATAGTTCCTGGTAAGCCACCAAAAGACTTCACTGCCACCCCGACAGGAACAACTAGCATCTACGTCACGTGGTCAACACGCCATCAAATCCTACCTCGTGAATGGCTGCTCTTCTTCGACTTAGTAGACTCCGAAAATACTACGTTACACAATTTTAATACATCTGTCAATCAACGAGCCAATCAAACGTCATTGGAGAAATTAGAGAAATTTGCATATTACGTCATATGGATAAGAGGTGTCACTCATTGGGGTCTTGGGTTACCAAGCAAAAAGATTATTGTAAGAACCTTGGAAGAAGGTAAGGAGGACAACACTTGTTATCCAAATCATTTGTCGGCTCACAAACCAAATGTATTTTTTTATATACCATTTCTCCTATATATTATACATGATCTCCACCAAGAGTTTACTAAAAGGATATAACTAGCTAAAACTAGTGTGAGCTGCGTCGGTGTTTCTAATGAAACAGTAATGATGAAAAGGTAAATTATACACCGTGAAAAGATGAAAAAACTTACTGACGTTTCGGACGCTAGTCCTTCGTCGGAGTAAAAGAGAAAGAAGTGGTAGAAAGGAGTGTATATATGATAGAATAAGACAAAAGAAACCAATGAGAGCAAGGTAGGCAAGGAAACAAAAACAAACAATCAAAAGACAAAAGGAAAGGTTAGTTGAAAATAAAGCGTTCATTAATCCCGTTGGGACTAAGAGTGCCCAATAGGTGAATAAGCCGCATTTCTTTGGTCTTGACCAAAGAAATGCGGCTTATTCACCTATTGGGCACTCTTAGTCCCAACGGGATTAATGAACGCTTTATTTTCAACTAACCTTTCCTTTTGTCTTTTGATTGTTTGTTTTTGTTTCCTTGCCTACCTTGCTCTCATTGGTTTCTTTTGTCTTATTCTATCATATATACACTCCTTTCTACCACTTCTTTCTCTTTTACTCCGACGAAGGACTAGCGTCCGAAACGTCAGTAAGTTTTTTCATCTTTTCACGGTGTATAATTTACCTTTTCATCATTACTGTTTCAAGAGTTTACTATATGAGTTCCTTCTAAATTGTTTAGCCGAGACTTCGAAAGATTTTGTAATCATAGTAAGTTGTTTTCATTAGGTATAAATCCCTAACTTAACTTATCTTTTCCACGTACGCCAAGACGACAAATACTGAAATATTCAGTGGAAACTAGTTGCTATTTTAGAGTTCCATTTTGTCCTTTTGCAGATTATCAATGTGTTCTTTTTTGGGTTCAATAATAATAATAATAATAATAATAATAATAATAATAATAATAATAATAATAATAATAATAACAATAATAATAATAATAATGATATTTTGAAGTATTTACATATATATATATATATTAGTGCTTTTTAAATTCCTAATTTAGTTTTACTTTGCATTATCTATCATGAAAAAAAATGCTTAACATTCAAGGAAATGACTAGAGGCTAAAGGAACCGTAAAGTTTTCTAAGTTAGACCCTAGGCAGTTTAAGTTATAATTTTATTCAGTAGCTCCAGACAGTAACACACACACACAAATAGCATCAGAAATGCGACAAAAGAGAATAGCAAAGCAACAAGACACAACAAGAATGAGAAATAAAGAGGAAGACGAATATTGAAAGTGAAAAAAATTACTTTTTTCAAGTTTTACAACTGCTTCATTTAAGACCAGGGCTCGGTTGTACGAAGGGTGAATAGCTCTATCCAAGTCGATGCTGTTTTCCAATGAATTTATCCACTGGGTAAGATATATCCGTCGGATGGCACATCATCATCATCATCATCATCATCATCATTATTATTATTATTATCATTATCACACATTTTGTTATTTGTTCATTTTATTATTATTATTATTATTATTATTATTATTATCATTATTATCCACTCTTCGTACAACTGAGCACAGGAATTAGGATCACGTTGCCTATTAGTGCAAATAAATTGTCGGTTTTTTAAATTTCCTCTTTCATTTTTTTATTCTCAGGCTATACGTCATAGATAGGACTCGCGCATTAGCATAGTATTCTTTAACAGACAGGTTACGTTGCCATAGCGATTGGACGGAATAAAGATCTTGGCTACACCAAGAGTAAACCCCGTTTCGATAGTCCAACATGTGGGAGGTTTTAGATTTGTAAGCAGGTTACGATTTGTTTAAGAAAAGAGCCAGTAAGTTGTTAAAGGGAAATAGCGCATGATTTCATATTTAAGATGAAGATTTTCCAAATTAATTAACGCCACTCATATTTAATCTATTGGATTAACCAAATAAGCACTGAAAGAAGATTATTTGTTTAACGTTTGTTCCAAATGCTATGTTTTCTGACTAAGATTACTTCAGTTCTCACATTTATAACGAACTAAACCCTCAGTCGCCCCTCAGTCGCATTGCATATACATACATATACATACATATACACTTGATTGCAAAAAGTTGTAGTATACATTTATAAATATATCTAATAAGATGCAAGATATCAAAGAAGATGCAGAACGTAAAAAAGTAACTTATTCGGTGTTATTTATCTTCCATTATATATCAGTATTACACAAAGTCAAGTTGAAAAGTTTTTTCCACAAAATGTAGTGTCTAAGCAGTCGTATTTAAGCATGTTTTACGTTCTGCATCTCATTTGATATCTTGCATCTCATTAGGTATCTGTATAACTGTATACTACAACCATTCTGCAATCAAGTGTACATATATATAATTTACACTTTTTTGAAAATTAGCAGTAACAGCTAACAATTTAAATATTCCTTATTCTATTCACCTTTTAAATGTTCTGAAATTTACAAACAGGTTAAAAGTTTAGAATAGATAAGTGTGTTATCCCTCAAGCCTCTGTAATCTCTAAACTTTAATTGTTTTCTAAGTATCATGGATGTTCTCCACTTCTTAATATAACCACCACTTACCATGTTAGCACGTATACTAAGGTTCCTATGATACGAGGCTTGATTTCAAGCATTCAAAGTTTTTATCTCAATACGATACTAATACGACAATACGACGAAATTTGAACATTGTTCGTTCAAAACCACTAAATCAATGGCGATTGCCAGATTGTCTCGCGACTTTTTCTAAATATAATTTTAAAAGTGTATGCCATAATGAGAATATATTTTTTGTCACGTGACATTTGGGGCTATATTTCTATATAACATTCGTATGACATTGTTACTGAACCATGCTCATATCTGAATTGATTCTGATATTAGTCGTAGACGTACAAGTGGAGATTCTAGTGGTTAACCTGACGGCAAATCAAAACAGTTCACGGGCTGATGAACATAACTTGTCAGCGATTGCACAAGATATTCAGCTTAATGTGAGTACCCTGAAACTTAGCAAAATACGTCAATGTTACGTCTTATTTCCATGACCATTCTCTTGTATATGGATTGATTGATTGATTGAAAAAAAAGGAACGAGAAATAAGAGATTAAACATACTCATGGTTTGATTTTGCTCACTCGGGCCTTTTTTTTTTTTTCAATCACTCCTTAGGTTATTACTATTACTCACTATTGAAGGGATTAGCGTATAACCTAAAGGATCCAGATAGACGCTGTTTTATTCCGTTTTTAACATAAATGCCATTCTCTTTTATATAAAACACTTAAGGAATTAGTAAACGATGAGTTAATACATGAGTAGTTGACTTTTTTTCGGAAACAAGCTTGTATACTTCTTACCAAAATTTTAAGCACATGTGTTTACAAAATAAAATATGTACTTATTGACTGAGTGGGAGGGCCGTACGGGAAAATATTTGGCTCGATGTGATGCCGTACGGACTGACCTAACTCAGTCAATAAGCATTTTATCATATGACTCTCACGAAAAGGAATAAAATAAAATAAAATGAGCAAGTCGCACGTTTTGAGCCCTGATCGCTCAAAGCCGTACGGCCCTTCTCATGCAATTTTCCCGAAGGTTTTTTTAAGAGCGCGCGCCCGGGCAGATACGGGTCATATGATAACATCATTTATCATCCGGTCCTGGAACTGATTAGTCTCCCCACAGCTGCTTTCAGAGTCCAAGCAACTGATTCTATTCGTTAAATCAATTCCACTGGATAAGTTGCGTCAAACGATATCAAGAACTGAAATATGTAAAAGTTCTTGCCATTGCAGTCAGGAGTCCGTCATGTTTACAAAGGTTTTGCTTGTTTTCTCTGACAAGTTTCTTATATGTTTACAACTAGATGTTTCGATCCCAAGATTCGATCCGGTCCTTTAATTTTGGCTCGGCTGTTATTAGTTAAGCTTGATTCTTCATTATTTGGCTAACACTAGATTTTGGGGTTTTAGTACTGACATGATTTTGCGTGAAAAATCCTGGTAGGTGGTCGATAAAATTATAATATTAAATGTTTGTTTTGTTAGCATGGTTAAACAATCCGCATCAACTGATTCTCCCTCGGGCTAAAGCTTTTTTATTCGCTAAACTTCAAAAACGTTCAATTTACATGAAGTTAGTTGATTACAAATATGATAAATATGACAAAAAAGTAAATAAAGACAATTAACAAAATATTTCATTGATCTTTTCAAAGACGTATTTGATTTCTTGGAACTTAAAAAAAAAGAAAATTCACATAGTATATTAATGTTTTCCAAGATACTTTTGGATTTAATATATTTTCCCTCTTCCCGGAGCGGAAACTCAAGCCGAAACAAAATTTTCGGGTTTTAGTAGTGATGAAATATCCTTTCTTAGATAATATATATTAATAAATATATAATAAATATAATATTATTCATAATAATAGAACTGAATCTTATTTATGGATCTCTAAATGTCTTGTTTGAGTCTTTGTTATGTTATTAAAACGGAACATTGTTTTTTTCTAGGTGGGTTATTTGTATGTAAATGATTCAAGACTCGAGAAGTCAACTGCGTGGTCAGGTATTTAATTTCTAGTGCTTACAAGAGATTGGTTTATTTGTCACTTATAAATGAACCAAATAACTTTTTTGTGTTTAAAAACAGACACATACACTGTTCCCGTATTCACTCTTCTTCTTCCCTAGTTACTGTTGCTACGTCAGACAAGCTAAAATGTGATTTTGATATACAGCAGTGGAACAGACACCTGATATTATTATTATTATTTATTATCATTTGTTTGACGGACATGAGTTAACGCTGGCATAAACAAAAGCTTTTATTGTGATGGGGACAAAGATGTATCCAATTGACCTAATCTGCACAGTATATCAAGCAACTTATGCATATGCTAATTATGACTGCCGCTTCAACTTTCCCCCCACCAACATAATCTACCCTACCGGACCTCTGATAGACCCCTTGCAGCACGTCGGAATGCAGCTCAGTTGGGAGGACATAACATAAAATTTCTTTTGTTTTGTCCACTCCAAGTTGAGCTGCTTTGACGTTACATGCAAGGGGTATATAACGGCAAACCCACATAAAGAACGCCCATCCCCCACTGTCACCCCTGTAGTGTCAGTTGCCCCCTTTCCCTAGACTGTCTGTAGGATCTTCTAATAATTATTTGGTTCTTCATCTTGTCCCCTAAAAACTATAGTGACCAGGCACCCCTATACCCCACTGTCACCCCTGTAGTGTCAGTTGCCGTCTTTCCCGAGACTGTCTGTAGGATCTTCTAATAATTATTTGGTTCTTCATCTCGTCCCCTAAAAACTATAGTGACCAGGCACCCTATACCCCACTGTCACCCCTGTAGTGTCAGTTGCCGTCTTTCCCGAGACTGTCTGTAGGATCTTCTAATAATTATTTGGTTCTTCATCTTGTCCCCTAGAAACTATAGTGACCAGGCACCCTATACCCCACTGTCACCCCTGTAGTGTCAGTTGCCGTCTTTCCCGAGACTGTCTGTAGGATCTTCCAATAATTATTTGGTTCTTCATCTTGTCCCCTAGAAACTCCAGTAACGAGGTGTTAGCAGACTTATCGATAACGTTTGGTCAGGATGTCAGTATGAGTCATTTCTCTGTTCTGTACGATGCTTTACACGTCAAAAGACGAATTGGTGACGTACATGTCAGAACTATCAACGATACAAGTATGTTACACTCAACGTTAGAAATTTAAAAAACTTTAAATTTGATCAGCGATACCATGAAACAACCTCCGGCTGATCATTTGAAGTCAGGGGCGACGGGTAACTCACAGGTAGAACCCTGAATCCGTTTGGAATCTACGACAATTCCTTAGTTATTCTCAAAGTAAGATTCGCTTATGCGCAAGTTATAAATTGTGCGCTTCACCAAACGAGACTGATTGGGTAAAGACTATGGCCGCCTATTTAGAGAGACCTGCACTTAGCCATTCTTGATTAATCATTCGCGTTTTAAGTATAGAGACTATATATGATAGGTTATCACTTGTTTTCCTATAGTTCCTGGTAAGCCACCAAAAGACCTCACTACCACCCCGACAGGAACCACTAGCATCTACGTCACGTGGTCAACACGCCATCAAATCCTACCTCGTGAATGGCTGCTCTTCTTCGACTTAGTAGACTCCGAAAATACTACGTTACACAATTTTAATACATCTGTCAATCAACGAGCCAATCAAACGTCATTGGAGAAATTAGAGAAATTTGCATATTACGTCATATGGATAAGAGGTGTCACTCAATGGGGTCTTGGGTTACCAAGCAAAAAGATTATCGTAAGAACCTTGGAAGAAGGTAAGGAAATCGCGTGATAAATGTCACGTGTGCATCAGTATGTCACGTGATACAAATGGACTAAGCAAGTCTTGGGTTACCGTCTGTAAGGAAGTGGCATTCCTTTTTGGGGTTTATACCAAAATAATAGTGGTACTCTCAAAACTGTTTAGAATATTTTTAATATATCGACTTTTCTCTCTTCTTCTACTAATTGCATAAATTTCTTTGTTATAGTTTTACCAGTGAATATAACTCTAGTACTCTCCAATGTAACTTGGGTTTCAACGCTACTCAATTCAAGTTCTGTATACTATCAAAATACAACGGAAAAGATACGATATAATGTAAGTACCTAAGAACTGATAGTGAATTTTAAGGGTAAATTCTTTTGAGTGGAACGACAAAAATACATTGATAAAAATAAGAAACAAGTTAACCAGTCAAACAGCTCGAATTCAAGACTTGCATAATCTTTTTCCCCCTTACAGATTCGCAGCTATTTTGGTAATGACACTAACTTAAAAGATGACATTAAAATGCAGTTCAGGTAAGCAGGGGTATAAAAATACAGAAAGTAGCATTTAACAAAGATCCCCCCCCCACCTCAAAATAAAGGTTTTTGGTAGTGAAAATATCAAGCCAGACCTTTACCACCCAAGCTTTTGACTTTTGAGTCTTTCTTTATCATATATAAATTATGAATTACTAATTCGAGTCCGCAAAAAAGAGGGACCAGTGATAAGGTGTGCCAGATAAGATCCAGGGAATGAATTAAAGAACGAAGTATAAATGAGCTCTGTCATCAAGCTCCGGCGATTCCATCCGGAATAGCTGAATTTAAAGGTGAATAAAAGTGGGTTCTGGGGCCAAGTGACCTCCCTGCTCTTGGCTTACTTGTATTATATTGAGTGTCTTCTTATTTATTCTTAGAAATACGAGCGATGTCAATGTGACTGTTGATATCAGCATGGTATTCAGCCAGACAGCGAGAGCACAAGATCTGAATATGCTGTACGAAGCTATATACAGAAAACAAAGAATCTACGAGTTGGACGTAAAACCAGTCACGGATAATAGTAAGTTTAGCTTCAGTTCATCTGAAAGATGACGGATGAAAAGAATGTACACTTATTTCAATAAAGTTCGAGTCACCGAAAAAGCTACAAAGCTGAGACCGGCAAGGATAATGGGTAGATACATTTTACATGTTTCAACCGCTTGATAACCGTTGATGGACTTGCACATCTTCTACCAGTTACAGTCTCACCTCCTCTGAACATCCTCAACTGCTGCAGTTTGTGTCGAGAGCTTTACTTGATATATGAAATATTTCCCATGATTCTCAGCAATCACGGACAGCTTTCTAGGTAGTTTTTGGTGACAAACTTTATTGAAATAAGTATATATATATTAGTTAGCTAGGACGTTACGTTCGACATGGATAACAGTATGGCATGGCATGATTTCATCTTAACGTACAATAGATTTGTGCACTAGTAAACAGCACAAGCTTTGTCCCTCAAGTATCCCATAATGCATTTCGTCGTATAATTACCACCAATAACGAAATTACATGTGGCCAACATTTTTACTTAATTCTTATCTGTGTTCGTTTTCTAGTTCCAGGCAAGCCCCCAGACCACGTGACGTTTAAGCCAATCAGCACCACAAGTATCCTTCTTAACTGGACACTCCCTTCTACAGACAGGGGACTCGAAATACTTGGTTTTAGGGTATTCTACCGATTGTCCTCAAGTAGCAATAACATGTCCTCACTTGAAACCGAAGCAAATATTACATCTTCTTTAGTAGAACAACTTGAAAAATTCCGTAAATATACATTTTGGGTGAGTTCTGTGACAAGAATTGGCACTGGTAGTCTAAGTAATCCTTCCTCTGCAAGAACGCTAGAAGAACGTAAGTTATATAATTGCTCTTTACTTAAATATAATTTTCAACGTTTCCATTGACAGCGTATTGTGAGAAGCGACATAGCGGACCTTTCTTCTTGCTGTTGATTATATGAAACTATCTAGTACGCAATCTGTGATGAGAGAATATTACTTTAAACTTTGAAGGGTACAAGAGAAGCGAAAAATCGCACCATCACTTGATGGCAGCCCCTTGTAAACTCAATTCTTTCTTATGTAAATCAGGCAAGATCAGATTCAATAGACTTCCGCTGCCTGGGAGTAATGTTTAACAGTTGCGCTCGGTTGCACATAAGAATATACATGTCTATGGTTAAAACCCAAACAAAAAATTTTATTATCAAGGGAATGACACGTGATCTGAAATGGGAAAACATTACGCCCGAGCCGAGGAGGTCTATTGACTCTGCCTCCTGTCATGGCTGACACCCCGTGATGGTGCAAAGCCTCTTTAGAAAGCATTTGGCTTCACTTTTCTCTTCAAAGCTGTATGATAATATCTGGTCTCTTTCCATTCGGTGATGAGTATTAACAGCGTATCTTTTTACAGTTCAACCAATCAATCTTGTGTTGCGTTTTCCGCTGTTAAAGTGGAATCAAAATCTGTCGTATCCTGATAGTGAGCAGTTTAAGAACCTCTCAAAGATTATTAAACAAAACGTGAGTAATTTGTTTTATTATAGGATTGTAAGTAAGAGGATGGATGGATGGATGGATGGATGGATGGATGGATGGATGGATGGATGGATGGATGGATGGATGGATGGATGGATGGATGGATGGATGGATGGATGGATGGATGGATGGATGGATGGATGGATGGATGGATGGATGGATGGATGGATGGATGGATGGATGGATGGATGGGTAAAAAAGGATATTTATAACTAGTCATACTTTTGCACTTCCTTACGTCGTTTCTCTTCACTTCAATACAGGTGTTTGGTTTGTACGGAGACAACGAGACTCAACTAAGAGAAGTTGTATGTAACCAATTTACGTAAGTGAGTTGCTTTTCAAGATCCTTCTTAAAATATTAGAATTGATATTTATACAAATAGTTGTATTTCTATAAATGTTATTACAGGAATGGCAGCGTCATTGCAGACATTAAAATAATGTACGGACAGCATGTCAGTATGGAGCACTTTGCCAAGCTCTATAGAGCTCTTTATGTCGATGGCCAACTCTACAACCTTACTACTAAACCTTTGAATGACAATGGTAAGCAATTCTTGGACTTTTATGCGCTTATTACCGATTTCCTATTTGTCATTCATCATAGCGTGGACATTACT
Source organism: Actinia equina (assembly GCA_011057435.1). NCBI lineage: Eukaryota > Metazoa > Cnidaria > Anthozoa > Actiniaria > Actiniidae > Actinia > Actinia equina. Next base: position 461,093 of record WHPX01000273.1, read on the forward strand.
GTCATGGCGGGAAATGGTCACGTGATATGTGATCTATTCCCTCATTTGTCTCATTAGTCCCTTGCTTTTACATACAAAACAAGCCTGATAATGTATCACTAATGCAAACAGTAACACAAATTGGGTAACCTTTATAAATATCTTTCAGTTCCAGGAAAGCCTCCAGTGAATGTGACCTCGAAGGTCTTCAGTTCTACTTCCATCCAAGTCACGTGGTCCTGCTCAGATTGCGCAGACACAAACAGCACCATAGCGTTCCTTGTCAGTTACAGAGGAAACAACAGCAGGACAAATATGACACAAGGCGTTGTGGTTAATTCTACGGATCGTCACGTGATCATCACGGGGCTCAGCAAGTTTACGTCATACATGCTTTGGGTGACGAGTGTCACCACAAGAGGGAATGGAATAGCTTCTGATATAGTTTACAACACTACCCTAGAGGATGGTAAGTAAATAATCGGCACAAATGAATTAATAGTATATTAAAAAGACCTACGACGACGAGGGGTTCAGGAAGATTTTTTTGGTGGTTCATTTAGACTTGCCCCCTCTAACACGATTCAAAAGAAAATAGCCGGCCTTATGTAGTAATAAGTTCTGGCTTTCAGTTTCTCTCTTTGAAATCCTATTGTTTTCCACATAACTCAGCCAACTGTGCTGACCAACATGACGACAGGCGGATTGTCGATGGTTTTGTAGCGATGTACTTATGATTCTCTTTGACTTTCAGCTCCAAGTAAAGCCCCAACAAATCTCCTTGCATATAACACGAGCAGTACGACAGCTGTGGTAGACTGGGAAGAGGTTCCTATTGGCTACGTCCACGGCATCCTACGAGGATACGTTATTGAATACAAACAGCAACACAACTTGAGTGACCAGTGGAGAAATGTCACTGTAAACAACGCTACTACCACAGAACTAACAGGGCTACAAAAATATACCATGTACCTTGTGCAAGTGAAGGCATTCACGCATGTGGGGACAGGACCATCTGCCAACGTTACTGTATCAACAGACGAAGATGGTAAGAAAGGAAGTTTTTGAAGAGTATTGTAAAGTTAATAAAAGGAATGTCTTTCCCTGCGTCCAAACGATCAATTTATTTTTCTTTATCAGTGTTAAGGTAGTTGGTTTCCCGATATTATAAAGCTTCATTGGCTAGCTAAGAAATCACATTTTGTTTGGTTTACCTTCCAGGGCTCGAAATAGAAAATTTTTTTAACCTGCCATATTAAAGGAGCATGGTGAAAGGAGGTCATTCAACCAAATTTTGCTTGACATTTTATTATTCATTTGGCAGTGCATCCTTATTTTCGCCTGGCAAACCTGAAATTTGTCCTGTCATTTTTTCATTGGCAGGCTGCTATTTCGAGCCCTGCGTTCTTCTTGGTATACTCCTTATAGTATGATAATAATAATAATAATAATAATAATAATAATAATTATTATTATTATTATTATTATTATTATGATGATGATGATGATGATGATGATCATAATTATTATTATTATTATTATCTAATCTTTGAAAAACCAAAAGTATTTTCAAGTTTTTGGAATGATGCAACAGTTATTAGCTTCACATTAAAAACAGTTTTACTTCTTCATTGTTAAACTTTATTAGCTCGGCAAAATTCACAATTTGTTTCATCTTAGTCTTATTTCTATAACCTTATTTTAGTTCCCAGTTCACCACCTGCAAACATCCAAGCAGTCAACATGAGCTCGACAAGTGTACAAGTGACCTGGGATCAAGTTCCGGCAGGCTTTGCTCACGGCATTGTCCTTGGTTACCATATACTTTACCGAAGATCCAATGACTCAAATACCTCACACGTGATCGAGACTGCGCCTGCGTATAACTTTACCTATGTACTGCGCAGGCTCAATAAATATACGGAGTATAAGATTGCAATGATGGCGTTCACCAAGAAAGGAAACGGAAGCGTGTCGAATGAGATCTCTGTCCACACAGACGAAGACAGTACGTACTATTCCTCTATCTTAAGTAATCCTATTAGACAAGTAGAGAACAACAAGTCAAGAATTATATAAATAGACTGACATGTGGTAGCCAAGCAATTTATCAGTGCCTTTTAATTGCTTGTCAAGTGCTAGATTTTTGATAGTCAATTTATTGCTATTTTCATAAACATGGGAACTCTGTGTCTGCGAGCTGCACGCCAAAATTTGGTTTTACGCTGCCGCCAGTCAAAACTATAAACTACCGGTAGTTTTATATGTTTGACTGGCGGCAGCGTAAAAACAAATTTTGGCGTGCAGCTCGCAGACACAGAGTTCCCATGTTTATGAAAATAGCAGTAAGTGATCAGCAATCAGAGCGAATTCCACCATCGTACCACCATTGGACGTCTGATTATGACTTGGTCGCCATATTAGATGATTCAACATCACAAATAATTAGAACTTATTAATATAATATTCATCCGACATGGTGGCTATGACGTCACCTGAACTCTAAGTTGATCGTGTGTTTCCATCTCGTCCTAGACCCCGGTCGTCCTCCTCCAAATGTAGTAACATACAACACGAGTTCAACATCACTCAACGTCACCTGGGACCAAATACCAAGATATTATATCCATGGTATTTTGAGAGGATATCGTGTGCTGTACAGAGAATCCCGTGATGCCAATGGCAGCTATAGCAACGTCACGACGCTGGCTAACAATTACGAGATCAGTGGGCTCAAGAGGTTTACTCATTATTTGGTGAAAGTGTTGGGATTCACTGTAAAAGGCGATGGTGTGGCGTCTGATTCCATAAATATCACTACTGATGAAGATGGTAAGTTCTCAGTATCAAAAAATAATCTGCCCCATTGGTTCAACTATAAAGTAGAAAGGAAATTATACAATCGTTTTTAGTTATGAGAAGGAATGATATAAGTTACTTAAGCAGCATGAATTCTAAAGGCTGGATTGTGAGACCCTAAATTCTTTCCATTGTGCATTTTGGACATAAAGTACATTACTATAGTCTTACTTTGAATTTCGTAGGACAATCCTCTGTTCCCCTCATTACGCCTTGATATGTCTACTATACCAGAATTCGATTTCCCATTCAAATGGTTTTTCTTAACTTTATTTGGGGGTCTCATGATGATGATGGCGTAAATAGTCCCCTTCACAGTTCCCTGCGCCATCTTGAAAGGTAACCGTGCCTTTGCAACGAAGCGAAACGAACGGCGAGCTTGCAATGATAGAAACATGTGAATAATTGTCCAAGGTGTTAAAAAAAGGTCGCTTCGATACAAAGGCACGGTTACCTTTCAAGATGGCGCAGGGAACTGTGAAAGGGACTATTAGGCCAATAAAAGGTACCAAAAGGATTCTAGCGCTTGAGTAGTGGTATAAAAACTTAATAAGAGGAATGATTAATTATCCAGATAGTCAAGGCTAATCAATGTTTGACTACTACACAGTACCAAGTCGTGCACCCCTGAACGTTACTGGCCACAACACCAGTTCTACGAGCGTAGTTGTGATGTGGGACCAAGTGCCTCACGGTTATTTACATGGTATTCTGCAAGGTTACAAAGTACTCTATAAAATAGACAACGATGGTACTTCAAATTATACATTTGTGTTGATAGTGAACACAACCCGCTTAGCTGTTCTGTCCAGCCTACAGAAGTTTACTGTTTATCGGATATCTGTGTTGGCATTTACTGTGAAAGGAAATGGACCAATGGCAGTGAACACCACAGTTACAACTGACGAAGACAGTAAGATATTCGACTTTTAATATACATCAAATATCTATCAGACACTAATACTAATTATGATTTGAACATGTGGGACAAAATGCGTTTTAAGCATGCGCATTAATAAATATTTTATGTAAATATTGCAGTTTTTTGCCTGTCGGTATAATGTTTGATAGATGTATTGATCATCACAGTGAATGAGCGATCTAAGCGAACGCTGTAAAGAAAGACTTGAAAAAAATGATTTCAAGCTTCAACGGGAATCGAACCCATGACCTCCGCGATGCCGGTGCGATGCTCTACCAACTGAGCTATGAAGCCAATCTGTTGGCGAGCGGTCATTTTTGTTGGGTTCTTCAAGCCCCCATAACGTAATAATAAGTATAAGGTTTCTCGAGTAACGGCCTTGTCTAATAATTACCATTCAAGGAAACGAACTGGAGATTTGATAGTCCAGTCCCCTTGCGACTGATTAGTGTCCAGTCTCCTACTCCCTTGATCACGGATATCATTATCATAAAAACATAAAATATATCTTTTCATCAGTTCCCAGCCATGCTCCAACAAATCTGACAGCCCATAATTTGACCTCCACGTCACTCATGATAAACTGGGGTCCAGTTCCAGACGGACAACTCCACGGTATTCTGCGCGGTTACCGAGTACTGTTTAAGATGGCTGCCAACACAAGCAGTAATTTTACTAGCCTGACAGCTAATATGTCAACGGAAAGCCTTCATGTTTCTTCCTTGAAGAAATTTACCGTCTATCTAGTAAAGGTATTGGCATTTACAGTCAAGGGAAATGGACCTACGACGATAAATATTTCAGTCAGTACAGACGAGGACGGTAAGAAAAGCAGCTTTATATTTATATTCAGTTTTTAATCACTCCGCATTTCATGACTGACTTTTGCTTTCACAAAATAGGGAAAGATAACAGTTTAATTCCCTCCTTGCCGGTCCCCTTCTGAATCCAAACCCCAACATAACATCCCCGCACAATTTATCGTAGGCATCTTCACAGGCAAATAATTTAGTTGCTTAAGGAGACTGCCTACTTTGGAACGTTTGATTTGAGCCCACGATTTACGAATCTTAGGGAGTTGGGGGCTGGTAAATTATGAGGAATAATCGCTTTATATTGACATTGCTCAAGGCTAAGACTTATATTTTTTATTATCTTGTTCATCTTTTCGTTATGTTTGGCGAATACAGTACCCAGTCTGCCACCACAAAACCTTCAGTCCTACAACACCAGCTCAACAACGCTCAACGTCACTTGGTCTGATATCCCAGAATGCTGTGTGCACGGTATACTCTTAGGCTATCGTGTAATTTACCGCTTCAAGAAACGTCGAAGCGTTAGAAGTGTCGGCAACGAGCAAATAAAAACTGTCCCGTCTCCTACCTTACGACACGTGCAGCTGACCGACCTGGTGAAATTTGCGGAGTACGAAGTGAGAGTCTTGGGGTACACACGTATCGGTAATGGAGCCAAGTCTCTCAAGCCCTTTTACGTCACGACAGACGAAGACAGTATGTACATGTTTGCTAAATAGCGCAATATATTTTCTATGCATCCATAGCACACGGTACGGTAACGGCACAGCGAGCGTGATCCAATGATCGTCCAATCAAATTGCACGCGGCACTATCATGGCTCTGTGAGCCTTTTACCTGACTAATATAACAATGGCTTTAATGATTTATTTTTTATCCTGACGGATGCTGAAATGGAATGTTCGAATCCCTATATTTAGCGGTGCGTTACCCTGTTACCTTCGTAATTGTATTACTAACAAGTATGTAAGCGTGACATTGTAATGCGTGACATTCGTAATTGTATTCGTAATGCGTGACATTGTAATGCATGACCTTCGTAATTTCTAACAAGTATGTAAGCGTGACATTGTAATGCGTGACACTTTAAAGCATTGTGTTATGCAAAGAAGTAATAATAATAATAATAATAATAATAATAATAATAATAGTAGTAGTAGTCACTAGAAGCGTACTTATCCTGTTGATTAACGTTTTGGATATATTTCGATATTTTTAGGACCAAGCAAGCCTCCGCAAAAGTTACGTGCTCATAATACAAGCTCTAGGAGTTTGCTAGTCTCCTGGGGAAAGGTACCTTATGAAGACGTACACGGTATTTTGCGAGGATATCGGCTATATTACAAGACAAAGGCAAAGTCACTCTATGTAACGCGAGTCATGAGCCGTGATAGTTCTAAGGTTTTGCTAACAGGACTGATGAGGTATACCGAATATGATATCAGGATATCTGCTTTTACACGTATCGGTGATGGGCCAAATTCTACTATTATTACTGTCAGGACAGACGAAGATGGTAGGTCTTTATGTATGGAGAGTTCTCGTTTACGGCAAACGTGAAACGTCAGTTGACCATTAAAAAACTCTTTAAAATTAGTGAAAAGGAATCGCAAAAATCTCCAAGTAGTAGATAAAAAGAAGACGTGTCAGTTGTTGAGAAGGTTTGAAAAAAGGCAAAGTGAATTATAGGGAAACGATGAAAACGTGGTCACGTTTGCCGTTTGCGGCAAGGAAAAACGGGAATCTTCATCTGACTTATTTCTCAATCCTGGACTCTGTAGTCCTTCTTAGCGCTCCCTCGCACTCGCTCGAAAACCAGTCTCGCGCTTTGCTCTCGTTTCCCGGACCAGCGGCATAACGCTAGTTTATCCCAAACCCCGGCAAGTGGCAAGACAGAAAATTGATTGCTTTTATGGTATGCCTTTTCCATTATTCTGTGCGGAGGGTGAAGCTGGATATTTTGAAATAAGAGTCTCATAAGGTCATTGAATATCGCGACTAGTGGTTGCGCGATCATCAGTGTTACTACTCGTATTACTACGAGATTCGTTCAGCTGGTTTGAACTGCAGCATCAACATGCACCTATTTCAAAAAAGGAAGTCGTAACCATGTTATGTGTGACGACAAGTCATTCCAAGATTGAAAGAGATAATGGACATACCTCTAAGCATATCTCCTATCTCCTCTGGCTTTGAAACCCATTTTTGAAATAGGTGCACAACATCGAGGACAACGGCGCACACTATTTTAACAGAACACATATTATCCAATAATTTAACCAACAAGATTTCTTATATGATAATCTCTAATCATTAATTTACATTTCTGTTTAGTTCCAAGCGAAGCCCCACCAAATGCTAGTCCAGACAACAGAGCCAGTTCAACCACAATTCCTGTGAAGTGGTCTCACATACCACAACGCTACGTCCATGGTATACTGCTCGGATACAAAGTGTTATATAAACTTGTTAGACTAGCTGATGAGCCGGTTAGTAACGCAAAGGGCAAGAACGTCACAGTAAGAGCAAACGAAACGACTGTTACATTAATGGGTTTAGAGAGCTTTGCAGTTTACGAAATTAAAGTGGCTGGATTCACGTCAAAAGGAGATGGCAAATGGGCAACATTTGATGGGGGTAAGCATGAGCAATTACAAGCATACCTTTTTATATAGACTCCTTGCAGCACTTTGGAATGCAGCTCAATCTGGAGGACAAAACAATAGATTCTATTTCTTAGGAGATTGGAATTCTTTTGTTCCCCCCCCCCCCCCCCCCAGATCGAGCCGCTTTGACGTCCCATGCAAGGGGTCTGTAATCAAGTAATCGAGTAGACCTTTTTGTAAGGTCATGGTGCATTGTGGTCTACCTTGGGTACAAACATCATTTGTTAATTACCATATGCCTCATATCGTGTTATTCGTACCAAAGCTAGACCAGAATGCATGAGAGATATATACGACTGAGTATAAGTAGGTATTATTTCATTCTTTGTTTTTTCATGATTTCAATTCTTGAAACTTTGTTACCATAGTAACTTGCACGTGCCATCCATATATGTCTACTAATTGGTGGGCACATCCTCCATACGTCAGAGAGCAAGCTGGAACCAACGACACTAAATCCAAATTTAACGGACTATTGACGCCCATTGGAGGTATCTTCCCTCCAATACTAATGTCCGCTGTGACAAAATGCTGCGGGATTTGCCACGCGGGAAACGGGATCACATCAATGGATTTCAAGTATGACGGACACAATAACAAGGCCCAGAAAACTGGTCTCCACGATGTCAAAGACAGGATTGATGATAAATCCTTTATCAGCTTCCCAATAGGAGGAACCAAAGATCAAACCAAATACATCGGGTTTGGCGGAGAATATGAGTTTGTATCCATTATGGATATGCCCGGTGCTGCATTCTTAGTGGCTGACAGAAGAGCTATTCATAACGAGGTGCTTAAAGCAATCCTTGGATGCTGGCCCACTGTCATATTTGTTTTTGTTTTGGCGTACTTAGCTGGAGCTGCCATCTGGCTTATAGTAAGTCTCTTGCAAATCCCCACTCCTTTCCGCGTGCGGCGTTTCTTTAAAGAAACGTTGGTTGAGCCTCGACAAGATAAACGAACAATATAAACTCTTCTTGACTGAAAGAACTAATGTTGCGAGTAATATCTGTTTCGATTAAAAAAACAGCTAAAGGATATACTTTTTATCCACAACTTGCGTGCAGGAGGAACTGCACCCTTATATCATCGCGACCTTTTCTCTTTATCGTGCAATAATAATGATAATGATAATGATGATAATAATAATAATGATAATGATAATGATAATGATAATAATAATAATGATATGTGATATGCAGAGATTCTGATCCTTTTGTACATATATTTAAGTATATCAAAAGTATATCAGGAATTATGGACTGTCGTCGCTGATATTTTTTGGGGTTACTAATCATTATCATTATATTTTGATATACTTTTGTGCATATGTAAAAGTATCATAATTTCTGCATATCGCTGTATATACACACACACATATACACTTAATTCAATAAAGTCAGTCACCTGAAAAGCTATAAAGCTGAGGTCTACAAGGATTATGGGTAGATTCATTTTACACGTTCAACCGCTTGATAAATGTTCATGGACTTGTGAATCTTTTACCGGTTACAGTCTCACCTCTTCTGAGCATCATCGAGCTGCAGTTTGTATTAAAAAAGCTTTGTTTATACATGCTTTTTGATATGAAAAGTTTCCCATGATGCTCAGTGATCTCAGCTTTTTAAGTTTTTGGTGACTAACTTTATTGAAATAAGTGTATATACAAATATATACATACACATATATGACATATGTACTTTATACGCATGAACCGGATGGCGTCCTGAGGGCAAGGGATTGAGTGGACCTAATAGACATACCTTTCTTTTTTACAGGATGTACACTATAATCCCAAGCATTTTCCAAGATCGTTCATTGATGGAACTATAGAAGGATTCTGGTGGGCCTTCATCACCATGACAACTGTAGGGTGAGTACAGTGTTGGCACATAGGGGGGGTGTTACCGTAGGAGGGTGTTACCGTAATGGGGTTGTTACCATAGGGGATTGTTACCATAGGGGATTGTTACCATAGGGGATTGTTACCATAGGGGATTGTTACCATAGGGGATTGTTACAGTGGGGGTTTTGAACTAGGGGAAGTGTTCCATTAAGGGCCGTTAAAATAGGGGCAGTACTGCTTAAAGAGGGACAGTACTATATTATTTGTGTTGTCTCGATCAATCCGAAAGTTCTTTCGAGATTTTTCGCTTAAATTGTCAACCTGAGTTTCATTCACGGTCCTCATTGACCAAAAATACCAAGGATATGGATTCTTGTTTTAACGGGATATACGTATATCAAACACAATGCTTATCAACAATCCTCCCACTTTATCCAGGGTTATGAGTTAATAAACAAAGGAATGCATGATATGGTTCAGTTTATTTCGCAAGTAATGTTAAGAGACTTATCGACTGCGCGTAGGCGTTCATTCTCCGTCGTCTCTCAATTGACCTGTAATTAATATTCCTTCTCGTTCATTCCATGTACTCGTAGCAAATAACGTAGGTATACTCAAATAGTTCATAAGCAAACACGATCGTGTCAAAATCGATACTCCTCTGTGTATCTTAAAAATGACATTCATTTCTTCCGCCTTATCTTTCTCGTCGTTATTTGTTTTCTGTTGACGCGTGCGTACTTCAGTTTTCCTTATCAATAATTTCAGTCTCGGATAAACAATCATGTACAACATAGTTTAATCTATCGACTATGTGTACAATGAATACTGGTTTACGTCAAAAATCTCCCTGCTTCGAAATTCTACGAAAGCTTTCTACATATGTTGTTTTCTTTTGCTTCGGACTATTATTTCCTTGGAGGAAAGAGCAATTGGTTGTCCAAGCATTCTTTGAACAACAGACATGCTTGAAAGCTTGTGATCAACATTATTATTCATTGTTATGACTGTATTGTTATCACATCATAAGTATCAAGTATTCTATTAAAAGTAAAAGTTTTTCGTGTGAGTTCATGAATTTCGATAAGTTAATTCCATGCAATATATCATATATACAATGATAAATATACCCCTCATGTGTAATAATATTACATGTAGATATTGTGCTTTCTAGTCGTTGTCTCTTGAGTTTTTAGGGTCTTTTTAGTTTCACATCGGAATTAATTTGGTGGTAAAGGTTAAATAAGTTGGTTTGGTAAAGATGAATAAAATATTCATTTCTTTCCTCCGCCGGAATTATACTTTTTTCTTGAGGAATTTCTCCCGCTTTGTCGAAGAGAAGATGATTTATCACTTTTACTCTGCTCTCTTTCCTTAATAGCTTGCATTAGGTTCAAAAGGCCTTCAAATATCCCATCAACCCCACTATTAGTCTTGCACGACACTTCAGTATACAAGCCCACAATCCAAGGTCGAGTGTTGAGTTCGGCTTGAGCTTCAACAGCGGAAACCTGCCTGTCCTTACAATCGACTTTGTTCGCAACCAGCATAACTGGAATCCGCTTATACTTCAACCCAATACCTGCCTTCAAATCGATTATTTCATCCAGTGTCGACACTGCAGCCTGGAACGATTTCTCGTCGTTTAGAGCATAAGTCACAACGAATCCTTGACAATGAGAAATAGCAAATCTCCTCATCACCGGAAACGAGAAGCTACCGCTTGTATCAACGATACAAGCGTTATAGAAAACCCCACGGAGCTTGATCCCGTGCACAAAATAATCATCCACAGTCGGTTTATGGTCTGTAGTAAATGGTTGGTCGAAGAACGCTCTTAGGAGAGAGGTTTTGCCTACTCCACCGGCTCCCAACACTGCGATCTTGAAATCCATAGGCGGAAATCCACTGTTCATCTCTCTGCTTATTATTAGAGTTACTCCTCAGCTGTTGCTTGCCAAAAATTAAAATTTATCAGATAAAAACAATGACTTAGTCGCGACTTAGCTATCTTCTGTACGATTATATTCCTGCGTCAAACATGAACTCTGATCGATTAGCTAAAGTTCGAAAACGTGTTGATGTGTTTCCACTGATTAACAGAGTTGCAATGGTTCAAGGCATGTCTAAAATAAATGACATATAACCTTTATTCGGGCTGTGAGTGATTACTTATTTGACCTCTTCCGGTATTACCAGTTATCTATTTATATTTCCTTTCTGTCTTGTTGTTTCAAACTCAATTCTGTTTCGATCTCTTTTGTAATCAATTGAACGATTCATTTTTTTAAAGTGGTTCCATGCATCTGTCAAGACATTCTAATGGTTTGCTAAGACTTCTTTTATCTACGATTGATGTGCTTTAATAATTCGCTAAAATACATAATTATTTATTGTAGTGGTTTCGAAACATTTTTGATTCTGTTCTGATTTTGTTTTGATTCTGTTATGTTAACAAACGGATACCAAGCTATGACTAGCTATAACTGAGGAGTTGTTTTGAAAGGTCTCACATGACTTCCAGCACAAGTCATGTGTGAACCATAAACCATCATTACAAAACAACCACTTGCCTGCCATGCACGTATTTAGTATTATGTCATCGTGGTAACATTTAAACCATAACATTCTTACAAATAATCCTTACAAAAAGCCCATCTAAAAATAACATCATAACAACAAAACACCCTCACCACTGTTATACCATTTACGTGTTGAGTATTATGGAAGCCTGGTCACGTGATACGGATAACTCTAGTCACATGTCAAAACCCCAGCTAAAAGTGATAATTAATTGCCGGCGCTACCTTCACCTTCTTCGCATGCCTTCCTCGTGACAAAAATGTCAACCCCAGGGGGAAACCCCCATAACCAAAAGTAACGAAAGACTGAACGAAACCAATATGATAGACAATTTCTGGTTTTCATATGAAGTCATAACCGGTGGACTAGTTTACCAACATTTTTGTTTGTATGCGTGTGTGTTTTTTTTTAAATGTTATATTTTGTTCCTTGAAAAAATTAGAAACAAAGACTGAGTATCTCAAAGTCGTTGTGGTTTCATGGCAACTGGTTACTTATTTTCCAATGACTCACAAAATTCCTATTTCCTCGCAGATATGGCGATCGAATTCCCAAGTCAGTCATTGCGCGTGTGTTTGCTATAGTGTGGATCTGGATGGGCATAGCTACTATCGCTGTCCTGACAAGTAGCATTACGGCCTCACTAATGAGCATGGTGTTCAAAAGTGATTTAAAGCTTTACGGCACCAAGGTACGGATTAGTCTGTAGATCGGCATGTGTAGATTTGATTTCCAAGGGGAGGGGAGGTCTTGGTGGGATGGGGTAAACAATTAAAATGAGAGCAATATTTCTACAAGTAAGTGGGTTTTCCATGCCGCTATACTCCTACACGTAAACAAATAATATGAAGTTAGAGAATTAGGATTATCTTTGTATGGGTGAGCCGGAAACGTTACGCCAAATTTATAGACGTACCGTAGCCGTATCTTATCTTACCGCGAAAACCCACGAAGACATAGCGTACCGTACGTGCTGTTTAGTATCGTACGTTTCCCACTCATAGGAAAACTTTAGTAAACTTCATGTAGTGTGTACAGATAGATAGAGCCCTGATTATCTAACCTTTATACCTATCGTTAGCGCGCATCCCCAATATTCCGATAATTTGTCGTTATGTTATCATTTCAGGTGGCAGCGATCGATAATTCTTCGGAATATAAACTCGGCGTGAGAAGAAACTCCATCCTTGTTGGTAAGCTGATCAAACTTGGTGAAACCATTAGCGCGCATGTTCGGAAACTTACGAACAGCAGTCCCTTTCTACCTAAACCGTTGATTTTTTCGCAGGAAATAAGTTGGTTAAAACTTTTAAAAACATTCTTTTTCTAACACAAATGTTTGCAGATCTGCGAAGATTCTGTGTTTCTCTTACCAATTCCACTATTTTCATGTCAATTTTACGAACACGCGCAAAAATGTTTCGGTTGTTTCTCCGGGTACGAAGAATCACGTTCGGGAAGCTGTGGTCTCGAATAAATACACAAATCCTCCCTGTTATTGTAGACCAAAGTTTTATGGAAATCCGCGTCCGTCAGAGACGACAAGAGAGTTTTTGAATGTGATGAAAGAATAAGCAAATTGTGATAAAATACAATGATTCCACTTTCTAACTAAGGCCAAAGAAAATTTGAAGGGAAGACCTCAGGATCTAGTGTGGAGTCAGCTGTATCAGATACAGTCACGTTCGTGCAGGGGAAAAAGGGCTAGTCTAGGCTACCACTTTTCGGACTGAAAGAAAGACAAGATTAAAAGTGTTCAGAACATGCAATACACGGCCATAATATCAGGAACATTTTGATAGGGAGAATATTCAGTCATCTGATTTTTCTTCAGCAACCCTTTTCTTTAATTTCAAAATCTGGTTGCTCTTATTATGCACCTATCACTAGAAAGCCCCAGAGCTGGAGGAAGGGAGGTTCATTGGAGAAGTTGACTCCCAAATCCCCGGACATTTACGAGAAAGCTGCGAAGCCGTGAGAAAGTTACTTTGAATGAAAAGAAAATCTATTATAAATAAGGAAGTAGAGAGAATAAGAGAAAAAAAGTTGATATTTTTCTCTTATTCTCTCTACTTCATTACACACACCGAACGCATAATTTATTACTATTATAAATAAGGAATAACTGAAGAAATTTCAGTACTATTTCTTTAATCTTTTTTCGTCATCGTTCCCACTTAGGTCGCTATGGTAACATCTACGACATATATCGAGACCTTAAGGACGAAAAGGTTCATGCTGCTTTGCTAGACTCGTACGCAACAGCAAGCGAGGAGAAATTATTCAACGAGAAGTGGCTTAGGGTAAAAGAAATAATCAAGACGGGTTTCGAGTCGACTAACGGCGTGGTGCTTGGCGGAGATGCACAGAAACTGGGTAATTGCATGCGGAACTTTATGAAGAGTGAGGAGAATGAAATCCATAAAATAGTACAGAGTAATGTCAAGAATATCAAGGTAGATAACTAATCTCTTGTCGCATGTATTTTTATACATCATTTGAAAACCAGAGGAAAGGGGTTTTACTTTATTTATTGGGGTTGGGGGAGGGGGGGAGTGATCCTCACTATTCAATAAATATTTTTTCCACCATAAATATAGGGGGAGAGGGGAGGAATAGGACAATGTGATCTACCCTTCACGATGAAAGTGCTACCTTTCCATCCCTTGATCCCCCACCTTAAGCACTCCACCCCAAAGCAGCCGACTCTCACCTTGTGGACACCCTAATATTACGAACACCTTGATATTCCAGGGAGGAGCAAATCCCCTGCGGAAACTGATTCATCATTTGCCATACATCGGTCAGTTACTGGTCAAATACAAAGCGCTCAAGCGAGGCGCCAAGGTACTTTCAAAGGATTATTCAAATTTGAACCTTGAAACCTCGACTGAATGCTTTGTGTTGACCAATGAACCGATGTATGGAAAATAGGTGAATACTGACAAAGAAATGTCCGTTATTGACTATGGTTATAGCGATTGCTAGGTGTGACGATGGTTGTCTGTCAACACGTTGCTTTCATTTCCCTGGATATCTGGAACTCACCCTAATAGGCCATTTGCATTATGGCGTCATTTACTACCACTACCAGACTCCATTGCACACTGTCTTTTGTTTTGTTAATTAGGACCAATTGTCTCACTATTCCCATGAGGAACTACAAATTTGAATAAGAAAGAAAATTCACGAAGCATTTTGGTAGTGGGAGTACGAGTCAAATAACGCCATAATGCAAATGGCCTATTGTTAAGCAGTCTAGTTTTTACTTGAGCATCAACAACAGTTCATATGCATTGTTGACTTTTATCTTTTCAAAGGCCAGTTCGATCCCTCCTGCTATCAAGACATCTAGTAGTCTTTTGACATCAGAGTCGGACTTATTCAGGCTGACCGCACTAATACTTGGGGTCGCCTTGGTTGTAATAGTAGTGCTCGCTTTGATTTGGGAATTTGGATATCGAAGAAGACAGGTCAAGAAAACGATGAAAAAGAATAATAATAACAACAGTAAGTACTATGGACTGATGGACAGATTAAAGAAATACATAAGTAATTATGACTGAATTTCCTAGCCGCAATGTTGCCATTTACGCTATTAGATCACGTGACTAAACCCCCCTATAAGTGAAGTAGTCGTGTCAAGATGGCGCGGGAACCACATAAATGGAAAGAGCACTCCATTTTAGTAAGAAGATAGAGTTAATTTGAGCTCGTAATATGCAACATAGGAAATAAAATTGTATACGGAAAAATGTTGATTGTTGAGGGTAAGCTTTTACCTTCTCGCACGCTTTACCCATACAGAACCTAGCCTCCACTTTCCTCTCACTTGAAACTTCTACGACGTAGGATAAAATACAAACCCTAGAAACTAAAGCATTTGAATTTATATTTGACATAATTTTTATACTTTCAATGTATATTTGCCATTATATTTCTAAATGAAACTATGATTTATATTTACTGATTTGACATAATTTTTCCTATATTAGAACTGATATATTTTTAATTGACATAATTTTTTCTACTTTCTATGCATATTTGCCATTATATTTCCTAGATTAAACTAGAAATTATATTTTAAACGAGGCGGTAAGCCGTGTGGGATGGGCTCGGAAATCGTATAAGAACATGCGTAGTAGGTATGAGGCGCGTAATTTACCTATTACTGCATATTATTATAGAATTTCTATTCATATTTGACATCATTTTGTGCGCGCGCACGCTCTACATTAGAATTATATTTTATATTTGAAATCATTGTCCTACATTATGAGCTTATCAGTTGTGGATTTAATTGTTTCTGCGTTTTCATTTTTTATTTCTCATTTCAACCATCCAGGTAAAGATATCGAGGGATCGTGGCCTCTATGGGCAAAGCTTCCTGCCGAACAAAGACATAAAATGATTGTACAGCAACTGAGAAAAGACTTGAATGAGTTCTATGAGAAATTTAAACAAACATACGAAGATCTCCGGCGAAAACATTCTCTTCAATTAGCAGCTTTAAGGAAACAAAAGAGAGGTTAGTTACAACACTCAACCAAAAACCCACGAGCCTTTGAGAGCAAAAGGACAAATAGAGTGCAAACAATTAATCCGTGAAACACTAACTACTAAATAGTACAAAATAGTACTAATTATACAATGGAAAACAATGGAATTTGCACGAAATTGTGCTATTTAGTATTACTAAAGTTTTACGGTCATATTGTTTGCACTCTAGTCATATCAGATTAATTAATTAGGAACATGAGGACCGGTCATTATTTGCCGTGGGTAGAGTTGGGGGATTTTTGATAAAATATCACAAAGATTAACTGATACCACCCAAGAAAAAGTATGTTTTCATGATCCTCGCCTTTTAAGTGGTTACTATTAGGTGACCCCCCTTTGATTTCTATCAATATTTACCTGATCCCCACAAGAGGCACTATATTTCTTTATGATCCCTGCCTCATAAGTTCTTACTACTGAGTGGCCCCTCCTTTATGCCAATCAATATTAACCTTATCCCCTTCCAGTTGTCAAAAAACCATGTGATCCCAGCTAATTCTTCCTACTCTCCCTGATTAATAATGGTGATTAATCATGATCAGTCCCTAATAGGTCACCTATTAGACACGGTTTTATGGCCTTATAACCACCTAATAGAAAAAATGTAGTCGGGTTCGAGAAGGTCTTTTGGTGGGTACTTTTTCAGTCGTTGGCCCATCTCGCATCAAAGGTCACGTACATTATATTAATAAGAATACTAAACTAAACGTGTATTTATTGTTATAGGTGTATTTTATTTTTCAGTAAACGAATGGACAGGAGGTGAGTTAGTAAAGGCCCCATTTTGGACACCGGCCAATTCAAAAATTGATTGAAAGATGTTACAGAAAAGGAATATCCATCATATTGCGTATATATACAAATTAATAAATCACGTTTCAAGTTCCGAAATTATGATTACCTGTGTTCAAAAATGGCGGGGGATGATCACTCACATGACATCTGGACATAAACCAGCGGTTTTTATCTTCTCTCTTTTTCTTTCGTTTTTATTTTGCATGAAAAATCCCGAAATGTGAACGGCAAGTCCCGCAGTTTTAAATGTAACCTTATGATCAAGATTTTAACGCCTGAATTCCAATGCTATAATAATAATAATAATAATAATAATAATAATAATAAACTCTTTATTTACTGAGGGTAGCACTAAATAGCAATATACTAACAAACCTGTGGCCCTCTATTCTCCTTAAAACGATGACACTTTTTTTCCAGGTCGAAGCGCAACTTATGCAATAACAAAAGATGGCGATATTAACTCTATTCTCGATGGTCTTGACCTGGCAATGTTTGACGGGGATGAAACAGACAACAAAAAGAAAAACCTTGGTTTTTCATAAACCGTTCTACTAATGCACATGTGCAATTGGGCATCACTACTTAACACTATAAGACCGGGTTATTCTACAAAACATTTTTACCCGGATGCGACCCACATATTGTTATGAAGCATGGACTAGCTGTGGTGTGCTAGGTTTACTCAGCTACTAAAGTTATTACTTGGACAGCGTCAAGTATTTTACTACAAGTTCTTTGGGCTGCCTGTGCAATATCGGCGTAATGTCGTTCTTTGTCGACAACAAAACGCCATGGTAAAATTAAAGCCAAAAACATAGACTATAAACAACGAAACACAAGTGTAAATGATGCAATTTAATCAACATGATGGAATTCCTCATCAACGAAATTTATATCTCAACTGAAGGAATACGAATTTCGACATGAAAAAAATAGGTGCAATCTGGAAGGACTCTTAAAATAAAAGCATTATATGAAGGAATGGTGTGGTTAAAACACAAAAAGCACTTCTGCTGTTGGATTGCATTGTTAGCTATTGTTACACTAGTTACATTGGATCAAGTTAATGTGTAAATAAAATATTTCTTAGAATGCATAAAAAACACCAATAAACAACAGTTATGTACTTTTGTAAGTGTAGTGTTTATCAGTCACTCCCAGTCCCCCTTCCCCAATAATGAAAGGCGTTCCAAGCTTTTACAACATGGCTCCTAATCCTCCTTTTCTTCAACTAGAGATAGATAGTCGATCGCAAAAGAAAACGAAACTGGAGAAGCTAAGAAAGACAGGAACGAAGGAAGAAAGGAACGAACGAACGAACGAAAAAAAAAAGAAATGAAGAAAGAAAGAAAGATGAATGACAAAGAATGAAAAAAAGAATTTAGAAAGGTTTGTAGGAAAGCTCTTCAATATCCCCGTTCCCTTCACTATCGCTTTGCCAGGCATGGCAACACGGTCCATGGAAGAAGAAGGGAAAAAAGAGGTAGGTAAGAAATAAAGATAGAGAAAGAAACACAGGAAGGAAAAGAGAGAGAAAAGAACAAATGAACTGAAAGAACAGTAGTCTTTTAGGAAAATGTAGATAAAATTTCCATGTACTGTCCGTGTGTCTGTCTGTCCGTAGCCAGCCGCGTACAGCCTAGGGCCTACACTACAGGGTATATCCTCTGACCCTGTATTACAGCAGGCCCTTTCTTGTCACCGGTCAGTTCGTCTGGTGGAAAAGCTGAACAACTCAACACTTTGATATTCTGCTCTTGCATAAATCCCTTTACTAAACCCGTACAGCAATGGCAGAAGTCAAAAACAAAGTGTGTCTTATTGTCATTGATGGCTGGGGGATATCAGAGAAAACAGAAGGTTAGTAGCTGGACAAAAGCATGATTTTGTGCACGTAGCAAATGACAGCATCACCGGCAAAACAAATAGTGAAAAAAAGGAACTCAACCTTGGTGATTGCGATATGTAATCTTTTATTTTGAATTGTCTGTGCCTTAGGTGGTAGACTTCTCCAATTGTCCATGTCCTTTCTTTACATTTCTAGTTTCTCTTTAAAGCTGAACCCAGGTCGTTTACAAAATTATTCTTCAAATTTGCATAAGTTAATCTCAATTTTGCTTCAGCTGCTCAGATAATATGTTCATTCTCGCAAGAGAACGATGTGCATTTTATAGCTAATGCAATCAAAAGGATGATTGATGACTGATCACAGGAATTTTTATGAAATTAAATATCTGTTGAAGCCAAAAGAACAGATGGAGGATTGAATGGACGTTCCTATCCCTCCCATCTTCCACAGTTGCAAAGAATTCATTGTATGGGGGTCTGTAACGATAATAAAAATTAAAATAATAATAATAATAATAATAATAATAATAATAATAATAATAATAGTAACAGTAATGCTGGTAATTCGATTCTAATCCACACTCACTCAAAAAACATACCTTGTGTACATACTGTAATATACTCAATATATATTGTTATTATACTATAGGGAATGCTATATATCATGGCGAGACCCCAGTAATGGACAGCTTTGCTGCTGGCAAGGATTGTGCATATGCTACCCTTGATGCATCAGGCCTGTCAGTAGGACTACCAGATGGCTTGATGGGTAATTCTGAAGTAGGACATCTTAATATTGGTGCTGGACGAGTAGTCTATCAGGTATGTAGTATATTTATATCACACACCCTGCTTCAATAAATAACAATATTAAGCAGTAAATAAGGCCAAACAAAAAAAGAAGTGTGTTTCCTGCTGTATAAGAATAAATAATCAGGGTTGGTAGGTTGGATTTTTTTAATTTTAATTTTTATTTACTAATACAACAGTGGAAATGATCTTACAGGAAACCCTGTGGTGCGTTTGGGAATGAAAAAACTATTAGGGTCGGCAAAAATCGGCAAGAAAATTAGGGTCAGTCGCGCAACAGTAAACACACTTTTTTTTTTTTGGCCTTATCATAATAACATTTCATTTCATCTTTAATGTGAGGCTATCATGAAAATACAAAAGAAGATGAATTGAAAAGTGTGTGATTTCTTTTGTATTTCATGTTAGCCTACATGTAGCATTGAAGATCATTTAGAGAGGGATAAGTTATTGTGCTTTAGGATGCAGGGTGATATAGTGGCCTTGGGGGTGTTGCTTTTACCTTTCATCTCTGAGTTGTGTCCTTGTAGTTCGATCTTGTATAACACGTGAGGGCGCCTTGAGCCTTGCCCTTGATTTGAGGATTTTCTCAGGGTTCTCTAGTTTTCTTCCCTCCACAAAACCTAACATGCTAAATTTGAATTTATGATCTGTGAGTCAGCCATGCCCTGACTTACATGTAGATCAGCCCAGAGGTTGTTTCAGGGTTCCATCTGTGAGTCAGCTATGCCCTGACTTACATGTAGGTTGTTTCAGAACCATTCAATCTGTGAGTTGGCCATGCCCTGACTTAGATCAGCCCAGAGGTTGTTTCAGGGTTCAATCTGTGAGTCAGCCATGCCCTGACTTAGATCAACCCAAAAGTTGTTTCAGGGTTCAATCTGTGAGACAGTCATGCCCTGACTTACTTCAGCCCAGAGGTCGTTTCATGGTTTGATCTTTGAATTATATGTTTCAGGGTTGATCAAACTTAAAGGCAAGACATTGTTCAACATTTTAAAAAATGTTTGTTTTTTTCTTTTCTTTTAGGATATTGTTAGAATAAACATGGCTGTGGAGCATCGCAAATTGTCCACCAACAAAGCACTAGCAGCTGCAGCTGAAAGAGCAAAGAATTCAAATGGCCGATTTCATTTTCTAGGATTGGTAAATGAAATTTGCTGTTAAAGATATTATAAGCAGATGTGAATTATTATTAAGCAGATAAATAATTGAACATATCTCTTTTGGGACAATACTGTATTATACCATTATATTTTTTTATTAATTTCCTATTTTCTTTTTAATTAATAAGAAATTTTTAATAATTGTTCTTTCACTTTGAAGATAAGTGATGGTGGAGTCCACTCACACATCGATCAACTTTTTGGTCTCGTTGAAGCAGTAAAGGAACTTGGTGTGCCCAAAACATTCATCCAGTTCTTCTCAGATGGTAGAGATACACGCCCTACTAGTGGAGGTGAATAGTGGATTAGAACAAGCTAATATCTATAACTATACAGTATACAATATGAGTGTAGGGTAATAGCGCACTTCATGACGAGCCAGCATGTTTCAGTCGACTATCACCCGACTGTTGGCCAATAGTCGAACCAACACCGACACCTGCCGGTTGGTCTTTCTCAGCATTAACACTAGAGCCAGCTGGAGGCGAGGCGAGAAACCTATACAGATCAATGCGAATAATATTGTATATTACTTACAAAATGTCTAGGAGTATAGTTTCATGTTTACTTAATATTTAGTAGCTTGGAGTAAGTTTGGCTGAGAAAATCCATGGTAAAATTGAATGTAATAAGAAGGATTATTTATTCGATTCACAGACTTCTCCTACGACAATGATTTCTGTTGTGTTTTTCTTTATTAATTATTCATAATTTGATTATTATATTTATAGTTGGTTATGTGCAGCAAGTAATCGACAAGTTGAAAGAACTTAATTATGGTTCACTTGCGACAATTATTGGACGGTATTATGCTATGGACAGAGACAAGAGATGGGAAAGAATCAAAATTGCCTTTGAAGGTCTTGTTCAAGGGAAAGGAGAGACAACAACTCTTGATAAATGCATAGATGTAAGTTTTTCTAACCTTTTTTTTTTCATTATTGAGTATCCTTTAAATTATCCTGGAAATTATACTTGTAATTGACACACATTTTCATAATTATTATGTTCTATGTGATATGATAATAATTGTTTGTTCGATATTCAGGTAATTAAGAGCCGTTATGAAGCAGACGGTGATAACCATGAGACAGATGAGTTTTTAAAACCAATCATTGTTGATCCTGAAGGGAGAATTCAAGGTTAGTTATGATTCTATCCATCCATCCATCTGTCTATCTATCGATCTGTCTATCTATCCATCTGTCTATCTATCCATCTGTCTATCTATCCATCTGTCTATCTATCCATCTGTCTATCTATCCATCTGTCTATCTATCCATCTGTCTATCTATCCATCTGTCTATCTATCCATCTGTCTATCTATCCATCTGTCTGTCTACCGATCTGTCTGCGCATCTATCTGTGTGTCTGTATATTAACCAACCAAATCACCTATTCATCCATCAATCTATCCATAGGTACATGTATCTCATTTATCTAATCTATTGATCTAGTATTTATTACTGATTGTTTGACTTTCTTCAAAGATGGAGATACTTTGTGCTTCTTTGATTTCCGAGCTGACCGTATGAGGCAAATCAATGAAACCATTGGTATAAAACCACCATTTGAAACAGATGTGATTCCAAAGAACCTGGTACTGTATGCTTGATTAGTACTGTTAGTAATCATTATCTCATTTGTTGTCTTTATTTAAAAGAAAGGTTACGTAATACACTGTAGATGCATTATACCGATTGTGAACAGCCGACACATTGCAGTCAACACTCGGCTGTATACTGTAGTGGCCAATGTTAGTCGGCTAACTATTGATGAAGCTGGACTGTCTAAAATACAATCTCAAATGAAATACAAGATGAAACATGATTCCTGCTCATGTTGGAAATGATCCTGAGCACCCAACAACATTGATGATGATGTGGACTGATGGTCGACTGACTGTTGACCAATGATCAGCTGATTAACAGCCATGGAAATGGCTGTCTGTCAGTCAACAATCAGCTGACTCTGTGACTTAAGGCTTTTTTAAGGCTTTTTTAGTCTAGCTGTGGGCTGATGTACATGGCCAACTATTGGGCTAACAGTCAGTAGACACATGTCGGCTGGTCATAAAGTACATGATTATCTGTTTATATCACTGAAATACTACTTTCTTTCATTTTCAGCATCATATCACAATGACAGAGTACAAGAAAGAGTTTCCATTTGATGTGATGTTTCCTCCAGAAGTACCCAAGAATGTCCTTGCAGAATGGCTTGGTAGCAAAAAAGTTCCACAGTATCATTGTGCAGGTACTTGTACTTGTTGTTGTTTAAAAAAACAACTTCAAATTGTATTTGATACAGTGAAGCAGCCTATGGACTGATCAAAGTCATGACAGGGTTAACTCACAGACCAAATAGTGTTTTAGCATGTTGGGCTAGCTGAGGAAGGAAAACCAGAGGACCCAAAGAAAAGCCCTTACTTAAATCAAGAGAGTCCTAACAAACTTACTCACATGTAATTTGCCCAGTCCAGTAATGGAAACTGAGTCCTCATGGGTCAGAGGCGAGCGAAGAAGAGTGTGCATAATTTAATTATTAAATAACTGTTATAATAGATTTGCTTCCTGATTGGTTGATGGTGAATGCGTTATTAGAGTGCATAGCATGCCAAATGAACACCTATTATATACATGCATACAATGAAGAAAACATTTTTGTGATATGATGTCTTCAGTAATGTTATAATTAAGAACTTGGGATTAGAAAACTTCAAAGCCGTATCATCTTTATTACTCTAAACTGAGGCATTGTGTAACTAATTTTTCCACATTTGTGTTATTCTAGAAACTGAAAAATATGCACATGTAACGTTCTTCTTCAATGGTGGTGTTGAAGCTAAATTTGATTTAGAGGATCGCAAGCTTGTTCCATCACCAAAAGTTCCTACCTATGACTTGGAACCTCCCATGAGTTCTGCTGGTGTTGCTGATGAGGTTAAAAGTTTTATTGATTGTGATTTCTATGACTGCCTCTAAATATAAATAAGTAATGTAGAAAGGTTAGACCACATTAATGGCACTCCCATCCCTATCAGATAGAGATGTTAAAGGATGACCACTAGTTTATTAACTGAATTACTGTCAAGTGTCATCTTCTATAATTTTATCATTCAGTGGAAGAGGTCTAATGCCAGGTCCCTTGCCCACATCTCTTAATTATTCATGTTCCTAATTGTGATGGAAAATTTATTCAGCATTTTTATGAATCTATTAAAGGTCTGTAAAGCTATCCATGAAGGCAAGCACCCATTTGTCATGTGCAACTTTGCTCCCACCTGATATGGTTGGTCATACTGGGAAGTATGAAGCTGCTGTTGTTGCTTGTGCTGCTACAGGTACAGTACTCTCTATACATGTATATTAGGAATATAACATGTATATAACATGCATGCAAACTATTTCAAAAATTTCAATTTTATAATTTACTCTTCTACAGTCTAATTAATCATTTCCGAATTTAATTCCAAGGGCTTTCGCCCAGAATAACCTCGTTCCCAAGCACTATAACTTCTCTATATTTCTATATCTTCATAGTCATTGTGTTTTTTTAATTCTCAGATACTGCAATAGGTAGAATCTATGAAGCCTGCCAAAAGCACAACTTTACACTGATGATAACATCTGATCACGGCAATGCCGAACAAATGATCAGTGAACAGGGGGGTCCACATACTGCACACACTACTAACCGAGGTAAGTACTCTTCTTTTTATGGCATTACCAAAACCTTGGAAGACTAAAGTACCTCCTCCTCCTGCCCATCCCCCCTGGATTCCTGGGAGGGAATTTTAGGTACCACCCCCAAACCAGTCCCCAATGGGAACCTAGATTTAGGTATCCTCAAAGACTATAGTTTGTGCTCCTTGGAGGACTGTAACTGCAAGGAGCCTTCCTTGGCCCACCTTCCTCTCACACCTCCCCTTGTGAAAATGGATTTAGTTTTTTGGGAGTTCTGCGTCATTTATAGATGGCTGCCCTTTGAAACAGATTTCCCTTTTTAAATCCTGTATCTTTCCTTGAACTCTAAAATCGGTGACATTAGAGTGACAGTGCATTATCTGCACATCATCTTGTAGTATATCATTAGGCTGTCAGTACTTTTCAGTAGGATGTCAGAATTTCATTAGTATATTGGTAGGGTGTCTTTTGGTTTTGGGTTATAAGTTATTTGTGGTCCATAATTTAAGCACTGCTATGTATGAGAATGGGACAAGATTTTTTGTAATCTATTACAGTGCCATTGATCATGACTGGTGGTCACAAGTACAGAGAGTTTACCCACAATGCAGCATTATGCGATGTAGCTCCGACCATTCTTGACGTGATGGGACTTGACATCCCAGAAGAGATGACAGGACAATCCCTCCTTCAGAAATAAGCTGTCTGAACTTTAGTCAAGACCTCTTGGATGGTGCACCTGATATGAATCTTCTTTTGTTCTTTCAAGTACGAGACAAATTTAATAAGGGCTGTTTACATGATTCTGTGATGTTTTTTTCGCAATTCCTCTATCTTTCATGACTCTAATAGCCAGACAACTCTAGAAGTCTCATTGTCAATTATATACTTTAATGGACGTAAGTAAAAACTTTGACCAAAGACACTTCTAGTTGATTTGTCAGGCTAGCAGAGTGGCAAGCTTTAAGATTCCATTATTATACTAAAGACAAATAATGACAAGAAGATTAGAGCTGTTCTATAGAGGCTTTTTTATGGTAAAGGTCTTGAAACAAGAATAATTGAAAACAGAATATAAGTTTGTGGTATTTAGTGTTTGTGCTCTCAATATTATTAGAATAAAAATGTATTAACTTTTGGTCAACAATTTCATTTAACCAAAATAATATTATACTGCTTCAAAATAGTATTAGTAAAAGTAACCATAGCTCTTTGTTTTGACACATTTTTATTGTTTCATAAATAATGCATATTTTTTCAGAAGGTGTGAAAATCACCATAAATCGATCAAAAGCATGGGCTATAGTCCATGCTTTTTGTCCAAAAACACCCATTTTTAGTGTTTCATAAATGATGCATATTTTTTCAAAAGGTGTGAAAATGACCCAAAATCGATCAAAACCATGGGCTATAGTCCATGCTTTTTGTCCAAAAACACCCATTTTTAGTGTTTTATAAAAAATGCATATTTTTTCAAAAGGTGTGAAAATGACCCAAAATCGATCAAAACCATGGGCTATAGTCCATGCTTTTTGTCCAAAAACACCCATTTTTAGTGTTTCCTAAATAATGAATATTTTTTCAAAAGGTGTGAAAATGACCCAAAATCGAAGAAAACCATGGGCTATAGTCCATGCTTTTTGTCCAAAAACACCCATTTTTAGTGTTTTATAATAATGCATATTTTTTCAAAAGGTGTGAAAATGACCCAAAATCGATCAAAACCATGGGCTATAGCCCATGCTTTTTGTCCAAAAACACCCATTTTTAGTGTTTCATAAATAATGCATATTTTTTCAAAAGGTGTGAAAATGACCCAAAATTGATCAAAACCATGGGCTATAGTCCATGCTTTTGTCCAAAAACACCCATTTTTCAAATTTCATAAATAATTCATGTTTTTAGAAAAGGTGTGAAAATAACCCAAAATCGATCAAAACCATGGGCTATAGTCCATGCTTTTTGTCCAAAAACACCCATTTTTAGTGTTTCATAAATAATGCATATTTTTTCAAAAGGTGCGAAAATGACCCAAAATCGATCAAAACCATGGGCTATAGTCCATGCTTTTTGTCCAAAAACACCCATTTTTATTGTTTTATAAATAATGCATATTTTTTCAAAAGGTGTGAAAATCACCATAAATCGATCAAAAGCATGGGCTATAGTCCATGCTTTTTGTCCAAAAACACCCATTTTTAGTGTTTCATAAATAATGCATATTGTTTCAAAAGGTGTGAAAATGACCCAAAATCGATCAAAACCATGGGCTATAGTCCATGCTTTTTGTCGAAAAACACCCATTTTTAGTGTTTTATAAATAATGCATATTTTTTCAAAAGGTGTGAAAATGACCCAAAATCGATCAAAACCATGGGCTATACTCCATGCTTTTGTCCAAAACACCCATTTTTAGTGTTTCCTAAATAATGCATATTTTTTCAAAAGGTGTGAAAATGACCCAAAATCGAAGAAAACCATGGGCTATAGTCCATGCTTTTTGTCCAAAAACACCCATTTTTAGTGTTTCATAAATAATGCATATTTTTTCAAAAGGTGTGAAAATGACCCAAAATTGATCAAAAGCATGGGCTATAGTCCATGCTTTTTGTCCAAAAACACCCATTTTTCAAATTTCATAAATAATTCATGTTTTTTCGAAAAGGTGTGAAAATCACCCAAAATCGATCAAAACCATGGGCTATAGTCCATGCTTTTTGTCCAAAAACACCCATTTTTAGTGTTTCATCAATAATGCATATTTTTTCAAAAGGTGCGAAAATGACCCAAAAATGGATCAAAACCATGGGCTATAGTCCATGCTTTTTGTCCAAAAACACCCATTTTTATTGTTTCATAAATAATGCATATTTTTTCAAAAGGTGTGAAAATCACCATAAATCGATCAAAAGCATGGGCTATAGTCCATGATTTTTGTCCAAAACACCCATTTTTAGTGTTTCATAAATAATGCATATTGTTTCAAAAGGTGTGAAAATGACCCAAAATCGATCAAAACCATGGGCTATAGTCCATGCTTTTTGTCGAAAAACACCCATTTTTAGTGTTTTATAAATAATGCATATTTTTTCAAAAGGTGTGAAAATGACCCAAAATCGATCAAAACCATGGGCTATACTCCATGCTTTTTGTCCAAAAACACCCATTTTTAGTGTTTCCTAAATAATGCATATTTTTTCAAAAGGTGTGAAAATGACCCAAAATCGATCAAAACCATGGGCTATAGTCCATGCTTTTTGTCGAAAAACACCCATTTTTAGTGTTTTATAAATAATGCATATTTTTTCAAAAGGTGTGAAAATCACCATAAATCGATCAAAAGCATGGGCTATAGTCCATGCTTTTTGTCCAAAAACACCCATTTTTAGTGTTTCCTAAATAATGAATATTTTTTCAAAAGGTGTGAAAATGACCCAAAATCGAAGAAACCATGGGCTATAGTCCATGCTTTTTATCCAAAAACACCCATTTTTAGTGTTTTCATAAATAACGCATATTTTTTCAAAAGGTGTGAAAATGACCCAAAATCGATCAAAACCATGGGCTATAGTCCATGCTTTTTATCCAAAAACACCCATTTTTCAAATTTCATAAATAATTCATGTTTTTCGAAAAGGTGTGAAAAACACCCAAAATCGATCAAAACCATGGGCTATAGTCCATGCTTTTTGTCCAAAAACACCCATTTTTAGTGTTTCATAAATAATGCATAGTTTTTCAAAAGGTGTGAAAATCACCCAAAATCTATCAAAACCATGGGCTATAGTCCATGCTTTTTGTCGAAAAACACCCATTTTTCAAGTTTTATGAATACTTTAGGTTTTTGGAAAAGGTGTGAAAATGACCCAAAATCGATCAAAACCATGGGCTATAGTCCATGCTTTTTGTCCAAAAACACCCATTTTTAGTGTTTTATAAATAATGCATATTTTTTCAAAAGGTGTGAAAATCACCCAAAATCTATCAAAACCATGGGCTATAGTCCATGCTTTTTGTCCAAAACACCCATTTTTCAAGTTTTATAAATAATGCATATTTTTTCAAAAGGTGTGAAAATGACCCAAAATCGATCAAAACCATGGGCTATAGTCCATGCTTTTTGTCCAAAAACACCCATTTTTCAAGTGTTTTATAATAATGCATATTTTTTCAAAAGGTGTGAAAATGACCCAAATCGATCAAAACCATGGGCTATAGTCCATGCTTTTGTCCAAAAACACCCATTTTTAGTGTTTATAAATAATGCATATTTTTTCAAAAGGTGTGAAAATGACCCAAAATCGATCAAAACCATGGGCTATAGTCCATGCTTTTTGTCCAAAAACACCCATTTTTCAAGTGTTTATGAAATAATTCAGGTTTTTTGGAAAAGGTGTTAAAGTCACCCAAAATCGATCAAAACCATGGCTAAGCCATAGCTTTTTTGGTCGCAAAAACACCCAGTTTTTAAGGTGTTTTTATAAATAATTCTATTTTTTCAAAAGGTGTGAAAATGACCCAAAATAGATCATCACCATGGGCTAATATCCCGTACGCTTTGTCCCAAAAACACCCCTTTTAGTGTTTCTAAATCAATGCATAGTTTTTTCAAAAGGGTGTAAAAAAAATAACACAAAATCGATCAAAACCATGGGCTATAGTCCATGCTTGTTGTCACAAAAACCCCATTGTAGGTGGTTCCACTAAATAATGCATATTTTTTCAAAGGTGTGAATGAAAATCGGTGGTGAAATCCACAAAGTCGCATCAAAACCTCGGGCTATCAGTTTTGGCTCCACAAAAAACAACCATTTTTGTCCAAAAACAACCCATTTTTCCATATTTCAATAATTCATAATTCATGTTTTTCGAAAAGGTGAAAATGACCCAAATCGATCAAAACCATGGGCATAGTCCATGCTTTTTGTCCAAAAACACCCATTTTTAGTGTTTCATAAATAATGCATATTTTTTCAAAAGGTGTGAAATGACCCCAAAATCGATCAAAACCATGGGCTCTAGTCCATGCTTTTTGTCCAAAACACCCATTTTTCAAGTTTTATAAATAATGCATAGTTTTTCAAAAGGTGTGAAAATGACCCAAAATCGATCAGAAACCATGGGCTATAGTCCATGCTTTTTGTCCAAAAAACACCCATTTTAGTGTTTTATAAATAATGCATATTTTTTCAAAAGGTGTGAAAATGACCCAAAATCGATCAAAACCATGGGCTATAGTCCATGCTTTTGTCCAAAAACACCCATTTTTCAAGTTTTATAAATAATGCATATTTTTCAAAAGGTGTGAAAATGACCCAAAATCGATCAAAACCATGGGCTATAGTCCATGCTTTTTGTCCAAAAACACCCATTTTTAGTGTTTCATAATAATGCTATTTTTTCAAAAGGTGTGAAATGACCCAAAAATCGATCAAACCATGGGCTATAGTCCATGCTTTGTTCCAAACAACACCCATTTTTAGTGTTTTATAAATATGCCATAGTTTTCAAAAGGGTGAAAATGACCCAAAATCTATCCAAAACATGGGCCTATAGTCCATTCTTTTTGGTCCGAAAAACACCCAATTTTTAGATGTTTAGACATCATATGCATAGGTTTTTGGCAAAAAGGTGTGGAACAGACCCAAATCGATCAAATACCATGGGCTATAGTCAATACATTTTTGTCCAAAACATCCATGTTTTAGTGTTCATAAATAATGCCTAGTTTTTCAAAACGGGTATGAAAAATCACCATAAATCGCTCAAAACGCATGGGCTATAGTCAATGCTTTTTGTCCAAAAAAACACCCATTTTTAAGTGTTTATAATAAAAGCCTGAGACCCACAAAATTGATCAAAACCCCTGGGCTTAGTCCCATTTTTTGCCAAAATACACCCATTCACAAATTTCGAAATAATTCAGTTTTTTCCCACAAATCGATCTGGCTTTGTCCCATGTTCAAACCACAAAACCCAGAAATGATTTTTAGTGTTTCCCATGTGTTGAACCCTAGTGGCACGAAGCTTAAAATTTTTAATTCATCATCATGTTTATAAAGACATATTTTTCAAACAGGCCCTGTGAAAATCACCAAAATCGATCAAAATGGGCTATAGTCATGCTTTTTGTCAAAAACACCATTGTTAAAATAATTCCTGTCGTTTTCAAAAGGTGTGAAATCCCCCCAAAATCGATTCAAAACCATGGGCTATAGTCATGATTTGTGTCCAAAAACACCCATTTTTAGTGTTCATAAATAATGCATATTTTTTTCAAAAGGTGTGAAAATCACCCAAATCGATCAAAACCATGGCTATAGTCCATGCTTTTTGTCCAAAAACACCCATTTTCCAAGTTTATGAATACTTTAGGTTTTTGGCAAAGGTGTGAAAATGACCCAAAATCGTTCAAAACCAAGGGCTATAGTCCATACTGTTTATCCAAAAACATCTCATTTTTACGTGTTTCATAATAAATGCAATCTTTTTTCAAAGGTACTGAAATCACCATAATCGATCAAAAGCATGGCTTAGGTCCATGCTTTTTGGTCCAAAAACACCCATTTTCAATTGCATAAATAATTCATGTTCTTTCGAGAAAGGTTGAAAAACACCCAAAATCGTTCAAAAACCATGGGCTATAGTCCATACTTTTTGTCCAAAACATTCATTTTAGTATAGTCACAATGCTTTTTAGCGAGAAACAACCACCACAAGTATTTTATCAAAATAAGTTTTTCAAAAGGATGTGGAAAAATGACCCCACAAAACACCATTTTCAGGTGCTTTTTGAAAAGGTGCAAATGTTCATTCAAAACCATGGGCTAGAGTCCACTTTTGTCCATTTTTAGGGTGTGAAACCTGACCCAAAAATCGATCAAACATGGGCTAAAGTCCATGCTTTTGTCCAAACACACCCATTTTTCAGTGTTTCAAAATAAGCATATTTTTTCAAAAGGTGTGAAAATGACCCAAAATTGATCAACCATGGGCCTATAGTCCATGCTTTTTGTCCAAAAACACCCATTTTTCAAATTTCATAAATATTCATGTTTTTTCGAAAGGTGTGAAAAACACACAAAATCGATCAAAACCATGGGCTATAGTCCATGCTTTTTGTCCAAAAACACCCATTTTTCAATTTGCATACAAATAATGCATATTTTTTCAAAAGGTGTGTGAAATCACCCAAAATCGATCAAAACCATGGGCTATATGCCATGCTGTTTTGTCCAAAAACACCCATTTTTTATTGTTTCATAATATAATTCATATTTTTCAAAAGGTGTGAAATCACCCAAAATCGTTCAAAACCATGGGCTATAGTCCATGATTTTTGTCCAAAAACACCCATTTTAGTGTTATAAAGTTAATGCATATTGTTTTCAAAAGTGTAAAATCACACCACAAATCGACACCCAAAATCGGCCAAAACACCCATCAAAACTTTGGTTTTGGAAAGGGTGTTGTTGTGAAAAGACATGTTCAAAACCAAGGGCTATAGTCTATACCAAAAACATTCATTTTTAGTGTTTCATAAATAATGCAATTTTGCAAAGGTATGAAAAATCACCATAAATCGCTCAAAAGCAGGGGCTATTTTGGTTTTGTCCAAAAACACCCTTTCATACAAATTATGTTTTTCGCAAAAGTGTGAACAACACCCAAAATCGTTCAAAAAACCCATGGGATATAAGTAATGTCCAAAAACATTTTTTTTGTTTCAAAATTAATGCATATATTTTTTCCAAAAAGGGTGAAAATGACCCAAAATCGTTCCCAGGGCTAGAGTCCTGCTTTTTGTCCAAAACACCCAGTTTAAGTTTATAAAATAATGCCTAGTTTTTCAAAAGGTGTGGAAAATCACCAAAATTGTCAAAACCATGACTAATAGTCCTATGCTTTTTGTCCAAAAAAACCCATTTTAACAATAATGCATATTTTTTCAAAAAGGTGTTGAAAAACCCAAAATCCCCAAACGATCCCCCCACCATGGGTATAGTACTGCTTTTTGTCCAAAAACACCAATTTTTAGTGTTTCATTATTAATAATGCATATTTTTTCAAAGGTGTGTGAAAAAATGACCCCAAAATCAGATCAAAACCATGGGCTATGTCCATGCTTTTTTGGTCCAAAAACACCCATTTTTCAGTGTTTTATAAATAATTCATTTTTTTCAAAAAGGTGTGGAAAAACCCAAAATCGATCAAACCATGGGCTTATAGTCCATGCTTTTGTCCAAAAACACCCATTTTTCAAGTTTTCATCAATTAATGCATTTTTATTTTTCAAAAGGTGTGAAAATGACCCAAAAATCGATCAAAACCATGGGCCTAGTCCATGCTTTTTGTCCAAAACACCCAGTTTTTTCTTTCATAAATAATGCATATTTTTTCAAAAGGTGTGAAAATCACCCAAATCGATCAAAACATGGGCTATAGTCCATGCTTTTGTCCAAAACACCCATTTTAGGTTTTATAAATAATGCATATTTTTTCAAAAGGTGTGAAAATGACCCAAAATCGAAGAAAAACCATGGGCTATAGTCCATGCTTTTTGTCCAAAAAACACCCATTTTTAAGTGTTTATAAATAAGCATACTTTTCAAAAGGTGTGAAATGACCCCAAAATCGATCAACATGGGCTATAGTCCATGGCTGAGTTTTGCCCAAAACAAAAAAACCCATTTTTTATAGTGTTTCATTAAATAATGATATGTTTTTCAAAAAGGTGTGCAAACACCCAAAATCGAATCAAAGTCGGCTACTAAGTCCATGCTTTTGTCCAAAAAACACCCATTTTTAGTGTTTATAAATAATGCATATTTTTTTCAAAAGGTGTTGGAAAATGACCAAAACGATCAAAAACCATGGGCTATAGTCCATGCTTTTTGTCCGAACAAAACACCATTTTTAGTGTTTCCTAATAATTCACTGTTTTCAAAAGGTGTGAAAATGACCAAAATCGATCAAAACAGGGCTATAGTCCATGTTTTTGTCAAAACACAACCCCTTCTTCCCAATTTCCACAGTTTCATGCATATTTTTTCAAAGGTGTGAACATGACCCCCCCCGTCCGTTTTCCTC
>WHPX01000274.1:0-40842 GCA_011057435.1 Actinia equina
TTGACAAGAACATGACGGAGAGACACGACAGGATTGAATCTAATCATCGCTCAAGCAAGCTCAAAGTACCACTGTTCTGGACAGAATAACAAACCGGCATATGAACTCAGGTCTCAACACTAAGGTCCATGTTCTTGACGACTAATACAAACACATGCACGTCTCAACCTAAGAAAGGTCCCGTGGGTTTTTGACAGATACACACATTAATCATCTCAACACTAAGTCGCAGTTCTTCAGACAGATACACAACAACATTTAATCGTCTCAGACACTAAGGGTCCATTTTCTTTAACAAAATAAGAACAAAAACAAAACACACATCTCCACTATGATGGCTTTTTCTCTATTGGCTATACGCCTCGCCTTTTGTGAGTGGCCGACCTTTTAAAAATACCTGGTGTAGCAAGTATAATCAATACTGCAAAATCACAATCCCCCATTCCTATACTATACTGACATTACATCTATCCTTTCCAGGGTCGATGCCCTGGTTCTTACCTGCGGACTGCATTCTTGAGGCCTTCTTGATTTGTGACAAGCACCTGTACTAACTAAATTGTGTTTGGTCGTTTCTTTTGGATATGTAAGCCAGGTTTAGATCACTGGTCTTGCATCCTAATCGGCAACCAAGACACAATCGATGGCAATATTTTGAGTTATCGGATCGGAGCACCTTGTTTGCTTCGATAATGTAAAGGGCTGCCACTAGATTTTAGGAAATTTTATTGAAAATGGGCACTAGAATATTAATTTTCAAAATATTTTTTCTTAACCAATCAGAAGTGTTTTGTTATCTGAGTAACACATGTTCGTTATCTTGTTGTTAGAAAGATCCGTTCGATGGGACCAAGAAGACATTGTACAAAATCTATACCTAGAATGTTTCTCTATGAGTACCCCACAATTTTAGATTCACACTATTGAAATACTTAATGATAGCCGTTAATAGATTATCATTTACGTTCGCCTGTCACTTTTTGTTTCCATCTTCTATATCTTTTAAACCAGCCTCCATGTTGAAGTCATATGTAACATATTCCCATAAGCATTGCTGTAACTTTTCACCAGATATACGATATTAATAGCCTGTATGATCCAGGGGAAAACCAGGTCCCAGGGCTTCTCTTTGAGCAGGTGAGGTGACCATGGGCTAGAAGCTGCCAATCGTGCATTCGTTATAATCGGGCAAACCCACGTACGGTTACAACATAAAGTAGCTGTTTTTTGTTTGCGGTATGGAACGATAACCGAGCGCATATGCAAGCCAAAGCCCCGGAACGGACAGTGCAGTTTACCTAGGGCACATATACACCCAAATAAGAAATATTCCTGACTTATATCAAAGTATATATATAGTAGCCGTACGAATGGTGTCTTCTCTTTGGGAGAAGGCATGTTTTGTTAAATGGTGTCCTGACGTGCTCTGATGTCATTGAGCTGGAGCGTCACATGAACACCAGTTTATGTTGCGGTATATACAACACGATTAGCGTGTGGTAATAATAAAAAAACAAAAACTGTGTTAAGTTGTTGTGGGGTGTCAGCAATTGGCGTGCTGAGGCGTGGTAAGGCCGCTGTCGCTCTTCAAGCACACAGGGGGTCAAATCCCGGGTGATGTCTTGAATTAGCTGGTAAATTATGTAGGTCTAAATTCTCTTCCTATGCCATAAGGGTTTTTTGACTGGCTCTCCAATTCTGGATTCGCATCACTACGGTAAACTATAGAAACCATACTCAGAATGTAACAATTTTGTGAAAAGGCTCAACGTGGGACCACGGCTAGGGGACAGAACTAGTTGCCCAAATCTGGACTGATATGAATTATTATGAGTTTTGAACATCGAAACATATTGTGCTGCCAGGTGGTCATATTTATCGTTAGGGGATATTCCACGATCCTTTGAGTATGGATTGGAAACGCGCACAACAATTTGAATTCAATGATCAAGTGAATGAATCACGGGTTGGTAATTTTTCACGGAGGACTCGACGCGTTAAGAAACAAATAAGTAACATTTGCAAAGTATCATGGAAAGGATGGCCTGAAAAAAAATTAAAGCTGGGGAAAAAAAACCTTTCGACGCATAGTCATGGGCTTATAAAGGTTGCTAATTCTATGCTAGGGGACGATCATCTTTTTTTGGCAGTAAAACGATGTGCTATCACGGCAGGTTTTCATAAAATATCCACTTAACAGTAAATCAAAATAATATTCATAAGAATGTGCAATGACATTTAACGATCTGCAAGGATGAACCACATATGCATATTCCACAAAATTACTAGGGCCTGAGAATGGAGGAAGGAGAAGGGGGGGCTGCGCCGTGCGGTAATGTGAATCAAAAAGGTCGGCCGTTGTCCAAAGGGGACTCCCCCTACCAAAAAAAAAGCAGGGGACGCCAAAGAAAGAAGGATCGACGGGAGACACGCGAAAAAAAGCTAGCTATAGTCCAATTATCATTCCATACAACAGCTCGGTATTTATGTTGGGGTTCTTGTCCTTACGGCACCACCCCTCTGCGTGACATGGTGCGACACAAAAATTTCACTACTTGTGGGGTGGGTCTAGTGAGGGGTTATTTCTGGCAACCTACAGACGGATAATACAGGAGTGTAACAAAATGCTGGGAATACCTAGAGAATCATTGGACACGATGGGTGCGGTAGATCGCAAAGGGGTAGTCAAATAGATTCCGTTATACCTATCTAGATTGATTTGATTTTTAGGATGTTATAGAACTTACGAAGGGCTGGATACTGCTCGATCAGTCGGCCGAAAAGATCCCCGGCTTCGTGCATGTTTTACAGGGACCTTTTGTTTGAGTGAGACTATCAAACAAAAATACGCAATGATCTTCTCAGGCCCCAATTTTGGAATAATAGACACGATTAATGGTTTTGAAAGTTCTAATTGCACTCCCGTAAAGGCCGTGCAATTATGAGAACTTTCAAACCATACTGCGTGTCTGATTTTTGTCCAAATTGTTACTCGATACGTGCGATTTCCTATACTTATTAGGATTAATTAGCCACTTCCAGTGCTGTGTCATACACCATCATACGGTTAGCATGAAAACAAAATAAAATTTCGTACACGTTTTGTCATTACCTTTAAAAACAGATGATTCAGTTTATCTTCACTGCTGCAAACTTCCCTACATGGGAAGAGCCATTTCCATGCTATGCATATATGCTTTAGCGCCATGCAAACTTCCCCACATGCAATCAATTTCAATGCTGAGTGCTAATGATTCAGCGCCATGCAAACTCCCACAGAACCATTTCAATGCTATGCATATATGCTTCGATCGCCATGCAAACTTCCCTACCTGGGAAAGCCATTTCGAGAGGCTTGGTACAGACATGTTTGTTCTACATGACTCTCATTGCCGAATGCAAACTAGAAGCGGAATTAAGCTGGAACATGTGAGGGGGGGCCATGGGTTCAATGCTAGTTATACATAACCAGCGCCATTTACAAACTACTCCTATTAGCAAATCACTTAAACATAGAAGCCACTTCATTTGGTGGATAGAGTATATATAACATGTCCACCTAACTCGCTGGTATTCAACTACTCTATAAGTAATAAGCTTCAAGTTATAGAAACCATTCAGTTGCGGTTTCAAAACCCTCTATGCAGTGTCCCATGACTGTGAAAAACTTGGTGCCATATCGCATGCCCAGGTGCCATGATAAGTTTTCTAGAACTTTAATTGACTGATTTGTTTTTGCATTCGAAGCATTTGATTGGTCTGACATGTGCCGTGACTTTAGTGTGCCAGTGTCTGTGGCATGTTTTTGCCTGTTCGGTTATTTGATTGGACAAAGAGTCATATTCTCGCTTACGTGCCCAACGTCATTTCGCCTAAACTTACTCTAAACTAACCTGGGAGACAGCTGATTCACCAGACAAGTCATAGGTTCTGGCTGGCATTGTCCTGGGAATGTCAGGCCTATCTAAGCACTTTCATTGACAATAGACCCAAATATATAAACTACCGTAAAACAAATTGCCGTCAAAATCTCAGCGCTTTTTATAACTATATGGGAAGTC
Organism: Actinia equina; assembly: GCA_011057435.1. NCBI lineage: Eukaryota > Metazoa > Cnidaria > Anthozoa > Actiniaria > Actiniidae > Actinia > Actinia equina. The sequence continues at coordinate 4,062 of WHPX01000274.1, forward strand.
AAGCCAATTATAATTCCAATTCCAAGGGCTTTTCGCCCGAATCAACCTCTTCCAGCACTCCAACTTAATTCTATATGCTTCACTATTTCATTATGAAGCTTTGTAGATGACTATAAACTGCATATGAATTTGTGCTCATAGTCAGAGTGTTAGTTCATTTTGGGGGTCTGCATGGAATAACCCTAATTTGTAGACATTATTTTTATAGTTTTATATTTAAAGAGATAATGTTTTCATTATTGACCATTTTACCATATATATACAGATCTGTATGCACATAATCGTGTATCAAAGATCTGTAACATACTGGCTATTCTATCAGATCTTAAAGTTCCACACATATATGAATATTAGAACCAGCTGTTTTAGAACATTAATTAACTTTATCGTTACTAACAGACCAGATTGGATTCTCTATGGAAGCGAGATGTTTGAATGAAAACCTTAGATCTTTACTTGAATCTCATTTCCATTTAAAGATATAAAATAAAGCTAATAAAACGATATACCATAGTAACAAGCATAAAACTAAGCTAACCGTGTGAGTGTGTATGAGATCGTGGTCTGTAAAATTTGTTATCGGTGGATGGGTGGTCATTAACTTGCTATGAGAGCGATTATCATAATGATACGATAAAAAAAAAAATGTTATGAAATTGTACGGACGCCAAGTTCTGAAAATGCGAGGAAAGCGCCAGTCTTGCACGACAGGGTGCAGAAGGACGGAAAAGGCATGGCATAAAGACATGAACAAACTGTCGTTGTCCGGCGGCGCACAAAAAAAAAATTAACGTATTCGTCAAATAACCTTAGCTATATTAACTTGAAATACGTAAACACACGTAAGAGCTTGATTGCAACGTCGCGCGTGGAAAGCAGTCACGCTTGTACGGATATAGGGTGATTTTTGCTGTGCGGAAAAATTAAAAAATACAGGCCCCCGGATCTTAAACTTCCATTGTAGATCATCAATCATACATAACTAGGTTAAAATCAGAAATAAGATTTAAAAGACTAAATTGTTTCTCTAAGGGTTTTGGATCACCCTTGATTTTGGCCAATAACAATAAAAAATTCTAAAGCCTCGTGAGTAGAAAATATGAATAAAAGATATGATGTTGCGTATGCAACCTTATCAACCAGTCCCCTATGAAAATGTAACACTCACTTTGTTCAAAGATGAACCACTCAAAAAAGAGAGGCATCAACTTAGCACATGAACCTATTACTTTACAGTGAAAAAAATAAGTCATCGACGTCAAAATCGGGAATAGTGTCGCCACACGGTTACAAGAATTGTTGCGTCACTTGGAGAAGAAGCGATCCAATGTTTACATATGCAAGGTATTTCAACGCAAGGAACCACCCAAAAATAAAGCAAGTCAATCACACACTCGTGAGTGAGTCCATGTTTTCTTGAGCGCCTGACAGGCTTGACTGGAAGGAAGAACAATTATGGAGAAAAGCTTGAAGAGGCTATCTAGGAAGGGCGTGGTTTATTACTAAGCAGAACGAGAATTATTAAAGAAACATTGGTTAGGATCAGTCGAAAATATATTATGTTTAACAAGCGAATATTGTTGGATGTGATAGTTTTGCGGATAGGCGTGTGTAGTGGTCGCACAGTAACAATCAAATGTCATAACCCCGCAGTGTACAACCAGTGCGTTAACAAAGTGAGTACGGAGGGCTTCTGTGAGTGGTGGACGTGGGAGAAGGAGAAAGAAGAAAAAGCACTGAAGTGACAGAAAGAAAGAAAGAAAGAAAGAAGAAAGAAGACAAGACAGAAGAAAGAAAGAAAGAAAGACAAGAAAGAAAGAAAGAAAGAAAGAAAGAAGAAAGGAATGGAAGTGCGGGGGAACAGCAAAGAAAGTCCACCACGAAACAGAAAAGAAAGAAGAAAGACAGGAAGAAAAGAAAGAACAGAAGAAAGAAAGACAAAAAAAGCAAGAACAGAGAGGCGGGAAGAAAAATGCTCTAACGAAACTGGAATAGAAGATACAGGAAGAGAACTGAAACAGCAAGCAGAACATGACTAAAGAGAACGCAGCCGACATGAAGTACACTCGAAGACTTAGAGACACGAATAAACGAAACTGAAATCCAGACAGCACGAACGGAAAGTAAGAAAGAAAGAAAGGAAGAAAGAAGATGAACACAGTAAGTGATAGACGAAGAAATCAAGTAAATAAAAGAAAGAAGATAGAGGAAGGAAGCAAGAAGACAAGACCAGAAATGAGAAAAGATAAAGAAAAGACAGAATTATGCAAAAAGAGAAACGGAAGACTCTCGTAAATCGGACATAAACAAAGAAAAGAAAAAAGAAAGAAAGGAAAGGAAAGAGCAGAAAAGAGACAAAGGGAAAGAGAGTAGAGAAAGAAAAAGAAAAAGGAAGGAAGAAAGATATAAGAAAGAAAGAAAGAGAAAGAAGAAAAGAAACGCCAAGAGAGAAGAGAAAAAATAAAAGAGAAAGGAACAGAGGCGAGGGGGGAGTTTGAGAAAGAAAGTGAGCTGTGGGAGAAGGAAAGGTACCAAAGGAAGACCGGGAAAAGGAAAGGGACAGATAAGGACGGAAAAGAAAAAGTGATGAGAGAGATGGGAGACCGAAGGGGAGAAGGACGAAGGGGAAGACGAGAGAAGAGGGGAAGTGAATGTCGTGCGATGAGAAATTCGAAAAAGGGGAGGTGCGAGGAACGAGAAAGATGGGGGAAAGCCGGTTGAGAAAGAGAGAGAGAAAACCACGGAAGAAAAAAGGAAAGAAAGAAAGACGGAGAATAAAGAAAGAAGAAAGGAGAAAGATGAAAGAGGAGACAGAGAGAAGAGAAAAAAAAAGAGAGAAAACAAGAGAAAGAAAAAAAAGAGCGAAAGAGTAAATGAAAAGTTCCTTTAAATACCGAGCGAGTATACAAAGGCACCTCACGTGCAGTTTCGTATGAACTCGACCTTACAACATCTATTGCAGCTGCCCAAACTAGCTTGGCTTACCCTATAGTTAATGGTCCAGCTCATTTTCTTGCTCGTGTTTCTGTCCTGTTTGGTTCTTTAGGTAGAAGCGTGGGAAGGGGGGGGGGGGGGGGTTGGCGGGGGACGTTAAGGCCAAAACGCATGTTAAATTTCTGATCATAATGTATTTAGTCAACGGGATCTCAGACCACATGTACAGTATATTTCTTGCCTGATATAATTCTGCTCTGAAATCTGATCGTCGATTCGAACAAAAACGAACGAAAATTTTAACTATTTTTGGAATAAAAATGTCATTGTTTTTTTCAAAGCATATTATTTTCTTAATGGAACTTTTCCAAAATTATGTATAAAAGTTTTGATTTGCCAGGAAAACTAGAAGATAGTAACTGCCTCGTGATAGACTTTTGAAAAAGTTTGAAAACGAGATATTTATTCTGGTAATTTTGATGAAGCACTAACGTTTTTGCGAGAAACGAAAATATTGATTGAAGGTAATGTGAACATCTCCAAAACCGTTCGTTTTTCTACAGTTAATTCCCAAAAGGTTCAAGTACAAGGTCAGGCAGAATCTCTTTCTAAAAGATCATTGGGTATCAGTATTACTAAATCAATTCTCGCCCATTATCGATGGATATGCTACACTCGGCCAATGAGATTGTCTCATATCTAGGCTCTTCTTCATATCGAATCAGATTTAGCTCTTTAACTCAGTCGAAGGGATCATCTGGTATTGTATGCTATTGCTAAGGTAAGTATGCATTAGTTATTTAAAGCCACGCTAATAAAAAGTAGAAAATAAAGCGATAGATTATTAGTTGGTGGGGATGAGAAAGGGGAAGCAAAAGGAAGAGAGACTAACAGGAAAGCATAGTATAGAGTGGTTCGCAGCAGACATTTTGTATAGGACGATAACGACGAAATATCTCTGCATGACAAAAGATCGTATAGCCCAAAGGAGAACATTTCTATTAAGTCTAACTAACTCAAGACCAACGCTTTTATAATGAGCTCAAATACTGGTGATAAAATAAAATAAATTGGTTTTTATTGGTGTTTTAGGCTCTGCTATCTTCTGTGATGAATCAACTGAAAAAAGCTGTTGTTTTTTTATTACTTGGTGTGTTTGTAGACGAGCTACTTGGCATCCTGGAACTATGGCCCAACTTGGGTGACAACGGTCATATCATAGGATTATACGAGGACGGGGGTGATCCAACTATACATGTGTGGTGTGAGTATTCATAATATTTTATTTTTCACTAAGATTGATTTTCACTTATTCATATATATTTTTAATATCCACGTATCTGTGTATTTTCATAAGCTACTTTCTTCTCATGAACATAAAAAATAATAAATCGTTCTTATTAGTCATCATCATCACCATCATCATCCCCATCATCATCATCATCACCACCATCACCATCATCACCACGATCATCATCATCACTATCATCATCACCACCATCACCATCATCATCACTATCATCATCAATATCATCATCACCATCATTATCACCATCATTATCACCATCACCATCACCATCACCATCACCATCACCATCACCATCACCATCACCATCACCATCACCATCACCATCACCATCACCACCATTTCATAATTTTGATTCTCGTTTTCACTTCGCCTTTAAAGAGACTCTGGCAAACTGTCCACCCAGGTATCCCAGTGTATACTGTTCACTGTACTAATGTGTTGTTTCTTCATTCAAACCAGGTTATTATGCGACAATGTCAATAAAAGGACTGACCAGTAAAGGGGACTTTTACTGTTCTAACAACCCAAGATGTAAAGTAATTACTGGTAATAGCAATATAACTATTTCCAGCGGTGGCAGAATAGACTACACGTGTCCTAGTGGAGGATACGTAGTGGCAATACTACAACAGATTGATGGTGACTTTCCTAAGGATCTTGTTCCAATCGATGTCACGTGTTGCCATGACAACAATCCCCGTAAGGGCTGCTACTGGGTTGGTTGGCAAAACTGTTTTGGACGTCCATTCAAGTTCTGGGTACCAGATGGATACTACATGGCTGGTTTTAGAAGGAAGTTGCACTTTGACCCAAAGAACATGTAAGAATTAAACTTTTTATATTAATAATGTTTTATTAATTACGACAATTAATTCTGTTCTTATTTTTTTAGATTCTCAGGAGTTTGGGACTTCTATGTGTGTAAATGAAAAGCAGAAATGTCAGTTCCTCTAGTGAATCACAGTTAATTGGATGCGTTTTTCTTCAGTGATTAAATCCCAAATCTACGCTTCGTTTCCAGAAGCTCTTTTGCTCTAGTGTTTCTTGGTCATAGTAGTGGTTTAACGTACCTTAGCGACAAGTAATAGAGCAGAGAGAGTCCATGTCACACAATATACCTTAAAAAATGCATGCTAAAATGCTCAACACTGAGCGAACGACCTCAATGGTAAGCGTAAATGTAAATCTTCAAGAAAGTTTTCCTGAATCGTAAACAATAATGATAATCAAAAAGATATTCCACGAATGTAATTGTTTATTCTTTTTAATTCAATTATCATTAAGGAAAGGGTGAACTAAAATGGGTCAAGATCTTTTTGCTTAAAAATGTTGAAAAATCTTCTTTTTTGTAAGATCCACATATTATTCTTTATTTTGAAAAAGGTTTGAGAATATATGACGAGCCAATCAAATCAAAGCAGTTTCCATAGGAACCAATTAAGAAGTAACCAATAAGAGATGTTTCGCGCGCATGCGCCATAAAAATGAATACGTTCTCTTTTGTGGATTATCTATCAGCAAAATTAAATAAAGTGTGCCAACTTTAAGCTACTTAAATGTTTAAGAAAAACTTTTTTCAAACATTTATGATTTTGAATAAAGGATCCAACTAGAATCAGCAAACTTGCTCAAAATTATCTCAAAATGTCAATTATTGCATTTGTCTGTGTTGGTCTGTTGCGTTTCTACGACTTCAATAACAAAGGAATATTTATAATTGTTAACATCAACGGATCACGAATTTTGTATGTGACTGACATTCTGTGAACAGGGTCTCGCAGGGGGGGGGGGGGTTAAGGCAGTAAATGAAAAGACATTCCCCCCATTCCTATGACGGTTAGCCGGTGTGATGGCCGTTTAAACACTGATTTCAGTATGAATATCGCTCCGTCCCAACAGCTGAGGGATCTGTAAGAATATCCCGGCTATAGTAAAAATAACAGTAATGATGTAAATAACCATGAATAGCCTGTTGAAGACCTTCGCTACAAGTTTCTTCTTGTTTTTGATGATTTTCTTGTTACTTTTTGACCTGGTCTACCATCCCTTGCTTCCATATCTTCATCACTATTATTGGCTGTTCGATCTGTCCATATAAAGTAATTTTTATGTCGTATAGCAAAGAGGAAGTACGTTGAGCGACAGTTATCCTTCTTTATATACTCACTGTCTGTCTGATATTCTGCTCTGAAATCTGATCGTGGACACTAGATGATTCTCTGAAGGACGTTTGCGGGCAAATCCGAATTAAACATCAAATTTTTGAAACTTTGCCATTTGATTCCAATTGCACAAAATAGGCCACAAAAATAGAGGTCATCGTTCAATCCTTAGAGTAAAATATAGCATAATTTCTTCGTGAAGGAACTTTTCCAAAATTATGAATAACATTTCCAGGAAAACTAGAAGATAATGATTGCCTCGTGACAAACTTTTGAAAACTTTTGAAAACAAGTTATTTAATTTGGTAGTTTTGTAGCACTAAAGTTTTTGCGAAAATACTGATTGACGGTAATGTGAACATGTCCAAAACTGTTGGTTTTTATATACTGTTGATTGCCAAAAGGTTCAAGTACAAGGTCAGGCAGAATCTAATTCTAATAGATCATCGAGTATCAGTATTGATAAATCAATTCTCACCCATAATCGATGGATATGCTACACTCGGCCAATGAGATTGTCTCATATCTAGGCTTTTCTTCATCTCGAATCAGATTTAGCTCTTTAACTCAGTCGAAGGGATCATCTGGTATTGTATGCTATTGCTAAGGTAAGTAAGTATGCATTAGTTATTTAAAGCCACGCTAATAAAAAGTAGAAAATAAAGCGATAGATTATTAGTTGGTGGGGATGAGAAAGGGGAAGCAAAAGGAAGAGAGACTAACATGAAAGCATAGTATAGAGTGGTTCGCAGCAGACATTTTGTATAGGACGGTAAGGATGAAATATCTCTGCATGACAAAAGATTGTATTGCCCAAAGGAGAACATTTCTATTAAGTCTAAAAGCTTTTATAGATAGCTCAAATACTGGTTATAAAATAAAATAGATTGGTTTTTATTGGTGTTTTAGGCTCTGCTATCTTCTGTGATGAATCAACTGAAAAAAGCTGTACTCTTTTTATTACTTGGTGTGTTTGTAGACGAGTCACTCGGCGTCCTATGGACCGAGGAAACGTCATTTTTTTACGTCATTTTTGGCAAAAACAGTCGTCTTTGTATGAGATCTGATGATAGTAGTAGACCAAGAGCCTCGTGTAAGTATTTATAATATTTTATTATTACTAAGATCTCGTCGTTTGTAAAGACTTAATTAGGTATTTTTAGTTTAGAAGGGATAACTAGCTAAAAAATAGTGTGAGCTGCGTCGGTTTTTTAAATGAAACAGTAATGATAAAAAGGTAAATTATACACCGTGAAAAGATGAAAAAAAAAAGAAAAAAACCTTACTGACGTTTCGGACGCTAGTCCTTCGTCGGAGTAAAAGCATTTTTAGTATCATTTCATCATCATCATCATCATCATCATCGTCATCATCATAACCATCACCATCATTATCACCACTACCACTACCATCACCATCATTATCACCATCATCACCATCATCATCCCAATCATCATCATCATCATCATCACCATCATCATCATCCCCATCATCATCATCATCACCACCATCACCATCATCACCACGATCATCATCATCACCACGATCATCATCATCACTATCATCATCACCACCATCACCATCACCATCATCATCACTATCATCATCAATATCATCATCACCACCACTATCATCATCAATATCATCATCACCACCACCATCACCATCACCATCACCATCACCATCACCACCACCATCACCATCACCATCACCATCACCGTCACCATCACCATCACCATCACCATCACTAGATGCATCCTAGCAAGTTTTTTGAACCTCACCCTGGACATGTTCAGTTGCTGATTAAAAGTAGAAAATAGCCAGTTTTCAAAAACTTTTTTCGTGATTATTTGGTATTTGACCAAACGTTTTGGCAGCAAGAGTTTGGCGGCTCACCACCTAATTTTGAGCTAGTACTCGAACTACAATGTTCAAATAGGTAAACTTTTACCGCAAAAATCGAAAAAAATACTTTTTTTCAATTTTTCTCCAAAGATCGTGGAGATCCCTGGAGTACTCCTTATGCTGGTTCAACCTAGGATCTCCACCTTGTTTTGGTTTCACGTTAAATTTACGAGGCTTGCAAGTCTAGTGTAAGTTCTATAACTACTTGGAACCCTAGGTTTCGAAGTTATGTCAATTTTTGAAACTTGAAAAAAAGTTGCCTAAAACATGACGCAAAATTATGAAACTTGCTAGACATGGTTTTTGAAGGTTAAGAAGAAGGTTCGCAAAAGAATTTGCATGAATTTCGTAAATTTACGCAAAATACAGCTGATGGTAAACTTTTTGAACATGTTCAAAATTGTTCTTTGGCTCTTTTCGACTATAAAATATATCGAATAAACGACAATAGTCATGGAACAGATAAAAAGAATCGTCCTCTAACAGCGTAAGAGATTTTTTATGCAAAACGAACGCATTTTGATTTCTTATTTAACATTTAAGGGGAAAAATTGGTAGCATATAAACTTTCCAAAATTTGTTTAGAATGTTCAATAACTTGCGATACAGCTTAAAAATGAACAAATAGTCGGGACAAAGCATGATAAGTGACTAATTTTGGGATAATATTGAAAAAAAATCGAACTTATCCTCACATGGAAATGCATGAAAAAACCAAAGAAAATACCATGCAATCGAATTCTAGCTGGCATAATGCATTGAGTAAACATCCAACGAAGTCTGTCTATACTTTTTGAAGTGCCTAATAGATATTCTGGGCATTTTAAATAAATTTACGAAACCCCCGTTTTGAAGGGGGGAGGGGGAGGGTTAGGGTTAGAGATACTTGGGATACCAGTTGTTTCGAGATTTTCAATTTTCAGATATTATTTATCAGGATTCAAGACATTTTTACTAGGATCTATTTCATCCCTTATTCTGATTTTTGATAAAGGATCATCTAGCTTATCGGCCAAGCCTATCTTCTGACATATACATATATGCTCTTGAAGAAGTACATCCTTTACTTGTAACAGAGAAAAAGTAGACAAAACGCCAGGCCTGTGTTTTTTAGCAGTAACGGAGAGAAGTTTGATTCCTTTGCAGTAAGGCAAAGATCTGTCAAGTTTGTGAAAAAATTAAAATTGGCAGGAGAAGATCCTAAGACACAAGAAGGTGCATGCACAACTATTGGAACATAATCTGTCAACTGAGATACTCTTTTACTATTGACTGCACAAAGAAAAAATATATTTGATTTTTTCCTAAATTTCCATCTCAAAGTAAGTTCGATTTATTTCTACATCAACCCAACATTAGTCATTTCTCATGCATTGTCCTGACCATTTGTTCACTTTTAAGCTGCATAGCAAAGTAGAAGCAAGTGTAGAGAACCATTTAAGGTTAGGAATCATATCTGATCTTGGACATTCATGTAAACACCCAAAACTGCTATGTTAAATGCAAAATAAAAAGGAGCAACTGAGTCACACAACAACGGGGAAAAGTCCATCAAAGTAAAACCTAACGAGCAGACTGTGTCACTAGCTGCAGAAGTGGAACAGATACCTATGTGGAACAGATACCTATAATATTTGTCCTAGACTCACCTATATCAGTGCGAAAAACAAGTCAAATGATGACCTACAAAATTCAGCGAGAGAGCAGACGAAGAAAGTAAAGCCTTAACTTGTTTAAGACGTGTTTCTTTTAAATTACACCGAAGTGTCAAGGAAATAAAAAACATCAACAAGAAGTCAAAGATTTTGGGAATGCTTACTGTCGAAGAAAGAATGAGCAGAGTAGCATATATTATAAAAAAAGCCAGCCAGAATTACCACGAAGTACTATTGATCCGCAGAGCCTTGTTCATATCAGAACTGGTTTCCAAAATTATAGCAATTGAAACAAGGTCATCAGTTTCAGAACGACGTTCACAGATGAAATGGCGGTGCAGAAGACAGTGAAGTCATAAGAAATGCAACTGGAGAGGACATGAAATTCAGATAATTACAGCCAAGGAAATCTAGAATCTTTGAAGGTATTGAAAACCAATTTGGATACTAAGAGTTAAAAGAAATCTGCACCAGGGAAGATGACAGTGCATGGCGACAATAGTACATCGAGAAGGTCCGCACAGAATGGAAAACAGTAAATGAAAAGCTGACAAGTTGGAAACCAATGCAAGCCATGACTAAGTGAGAAACGACAAAATCAAATTTTATCAAAAGGAGTATATCTACTATTAAAAACCAGGACTTTAGCATGGTGGCGTAAAAAAGTTATAAATACATCAATTGGACTAAAAAAGTACATAAGAGGAAAGAAATTAAATGGGAAAATACTATTCTGTGAAGGCAAAGCTCACCATCTATAATTTCCTAAGATATGAGGAAAAAATAAAACAGTAAATTTTTTGAACATGTTCAAAAAGAGTACCATGTTCAAATAAATTACTTAGAAATAGGTAAACTTTTTGAACATGTCAAAAGTTTACTATGTCTAAGTAAGAATTTTGAACATGTTCAAAAAACTTACCTACAAACTAGGTAAACTTTTTGAACTTAGGCAAGAATGCATATGGCCACCACCACCATCACCATCACCATCACCATCACCATCACCATCACCATCACCATCACCATCACCATCACCATCACCATCACCATCACCACCACCACCACCATCACCATCACCATCACCACCACCATCACCATCACCATCACCATCACCATCACCATCACCATCACCATCACCATCACCATCACCATCACCATCACCATCACCATCACCATCACCATCACCACCACCATCACCATCACCATCACCATCTTCATCACTTTACTAATGTCTTGATTCTTCATTCCTTTCAGGTTTAAATGATAAGCATGAGACGTTAAAAGGACTGAGTAGTAGAGGGAACTATTGCTGTTCTAGCAACCCAAGATGTTTGCATTCTTTTTCTACTGGCAATATAAATAAAAACTCCATAGACGGCAGAATCGACTTCGTGTGTCCTCGTGAAGGATACATAAGTGGTATAAATGAAGGTTATTTTTTCAAGGATCCTGCTGAGGTCCGGTGTTGCCATGACAACAATCCCCGTAAGGGCTGCTACTGGGTTGGTTGGCAAAACTGCTTTGGACGTCCTTTCAAGTTCTGGGTACCAGATGGATACTACATGGCTGGTTTTAGAAGGAAGTTGAACTTTGGCCCAAAGAACGTGTAAGAATCTCTTAATGTTAATGTTTTTTTGTTAATATGCCTGAAGCGAGACGACGTTTTACCCCCTTCTCTAGACCATAATCTTTTTCACACTGCTTTTGTTCTTTAATTATGACTATTGTTCTTGTATTCTCTAAGGAATCAAAAATTTTAATATTAAAGAATTTTAAAAACTATTATGGTATAGAGTCGGGGGTAAAGCGTCATCTCGCTTCAGGCTTATTACGACAATTAATTCTGTTCTTATTCATTCTAGATTCTCAGGAGTTTGGGACTTCTATGTGTGTAAATGAAAAGCAGAAATGTCAGTTCCTCTAGCGGAATCACAGTTAATTGAATGCCTTTTTCTTTCATGGTTACATCCCAAATCTACGCTTCGTTTTCAGAAGCTCCTGCTCTAGTGTTTCTTGGTCAGTCATAGTTAGTTTAACTGACGTACGTTAGCGACAACTAATAGAGCAGCGAGAGCCCATGTAACAGACGATATACTATAAATAATGCATGCATTAAACAGTATTGCGGTCTAAGATGCTCAACACCGAGCGAATGACCGAAATGATAAATATAATTGTAATAATAATAATAAAGTTATATTCCACTAACGTAGAGAGTTTATTATTACATATTAACTTGACAAAAAGGGTGCCATAAATGGGTCGAAATCTTTTTGCTCAAAAATGCTGAAAAATGTCCCATTTTGAAAGCTCCATACATATTATTCTGTATTTTGAAAAAGTAACCAAAATTGCATATGACCTGAAAACGGACCATAGCGTGAACATGGGTACCGTAGCATGAACCAGCGTGTGGTAAAATATGATGACGTCATGAATCACGTGACCCGTGGAGCCTTAGGCAACGGACCGAGGCTGCCGGATAGCTTTTTAAAATGGGACATGATATTCCCCGTCCCAATGTGAACAGGCGTGAAACAGAGCATGAGTCAGCATTTTGTCGACAGCGGATATTTCCAACTCGCTCTCTTTACTCAAACTACTTAAACTTCCGGTTACAAATCACTCCAAAAACAAGCGCTCTATGTGTGAACAGATGGGCTATCTGGTATACTTTTAGAGCCGAAACGATTGATGCTGTCAGTTATAGTGTGCACATAGCCTTATTCGTAGTTAATTCCAAAATGTTGTGTTTTCCTGTTTTCATACCATTAGTATTAAAGCTATGTCACTATAATCTATGTTATTCATGAGCCAACAGGTCCTTTGCAGGCCCTTTGCGTGTCTAGCTGTACTGGAGAGCAAACTGAATATTTTGCCTTACTTTAAATTTTTCGCAGACTCGCTCGTTCACAATATCATGTGGAGTGCTAGCATACTAAGGTATCTAACCTTGCTATCTAACTATTCAACAGTTTCATGCCTATTTTAATTATATTTTTAAGTGCAGTTTAAAAACTGCACTTTAATTTTCATCATAATAATACAACAAAGATAACGGCTGGAAGAAGTTCTTTTACCATGATTCATTCTTCCTGGTTGTGTGTTGCTAGGATGCAATAGAAAGCTTATCAGCTGTTGTATTCAGAACCCTAGTTTCTTTATGTTGTAGTTTCGCTTCCGGAAGCTTCACTTCCGGTTGCCATTTGATCATCATATCGCGCATGCGTATGTTATCGTGCTCCTTCGTGCTGGTCCGCCATCTTGGTTTGGTATTTGAGTTATTGTACGCCTTCAATAAATTAAATTACTTTTACAACCGAAACCACGACACTTTATATTCAGGTACGTTTGAAATTCATGTATTTATATCCGTAAGACTCAGTTTATTCCAACATTCTTTCGACGAGTCTTTTTATATCCTACAAAATGGAACCCGGAAATAACTTAATGTTTTGTAGAGCGAGCGCCTGAGCACATTGATTGTGTTTGACTCTAGCAAAACATATGTAAATGAAAAAAAGGAGAGATAACTCGCCTACTAGGGCTAAGGGATATTTATCTTGGAACTTCAGTGGTGTGAATGTGAGTAATTACAGCCCTTTTGCTTCGTACCGTTCTCAAAGTTATTTCGCCTGCTAGGAAAATCCTAGAGCTAGGATCGTCCTCCTCCTATGTAAACAGGGCCTAATAGTCCAGAAGCTAAACCCAGAATTTTTCAAGTTGGCTGCACCCCATGGGTGGCCAAGGTTTCTTGGTATCATTTTAAAGCTTGAAGCCTGTAGATTACGAATCTGCTTGTCGCCACTTGAAAAAGTGTCCAAACAGCTTGGCGACCTGGCCTAAAGTACATACTTTCTATTTCACAATATTTTCGTTGTTCCTCATTTTCTTGAAGTTTTTCACGTTTCACACACAAATTTTCGGTAAAAACTGCTTTGATGTGTTTATTATATGCTAAGCTAATGCACACATATAAAAAACGAGGAAATTTTCAGGAAATGTGGAATTATTAGTATTTTTGGCCCATTAATCACGATTTTAGATTCATTGAGTGGCAAAAGTTTTTTTTGAATAATTTTAAACGTCGCTAAACATGCATTTTTCTTATGAACACCTTAGTTTGACCTTATCTGATTAGTTTTCAGAGAGAAATGACAAATATTTTTTAATATTAGCTATAGAAAAGACAATTTCCGTACTATTCGTCAAACCGGAAGTTGATAGCTAAACTACTTCCGGTTTACGTTTTCCAAGATTTCTTGAATAAAATCGGAAAATAACTCATTGCAGACTTGTAAGTTGATAGCTAAACTACTTCCGGTTTACGTTTTTCAAGATTTCTTGAATAAAATCGGAAAATAACTCATTGCAGACTCTGGTAGTCTTTTATTTAAAACCAATTAACACTCTTATAGATGTTTACTACTTGTGTGTACTCTTTTCAAGTAGTAAATAGGTAAGAATAGAACATTTATGGAAGGAGAAGTACTAAATGTCTGTGTATAAAGAGGAGCTGAGATTTATAAATTTATGCTTGAAATCAATGTAAATCATTATATATATCTTTAAAATAATGCAAAATTAAAGAAACAAATGAAAAATAAAATCTCAAGTGCTGCAGATGTTGTTTTGATTGGTCTTCCTGTGTCTAAATGAGAGTGGCCTGCACGATCTGCTGATCGAGTCTAGATTGGTAGGCAGTGGCTCTGTGAATGGAGTTCTCCAAGGAAAACATTATAATAGGGCACTGCGAACACATAAGGTAGGTGCTTAGTTTTTTCTGGCTGCTTGTTCTCTCTTTGTATATTCACTCGTTACAATTCTTGTTTTCAGATTGTTATGGAAGCTTTGTTGCGTCTGAATTGGCAATCGTTTGTTGACACTATGAAAGATGACCAAGAAGTAAAGTCATTCAAGCAAACTATGACCACAGCTACGATGAGCGTCCAAAGAGAATTATCAAGCTCCACGATCCAGAGGTGAAAAAACAAATTTAGTAGCTCCACATCCCATGTTTTAATAATAGCATTTATTGTATTACATTGTATTATATCGTAGGCTGTACGAGACAACGGACCTCGAGAAGCTCCACGCAAAGTTTAAAGATTTCAACAAATCACCAGCTACTACCAAAATGGCCAAATACTGGTTTTCATACATCGAAATGGTCAGTCTTCTCTTACGCTTTTTCCGCTCAATAAGAGAGGGTGATTGGAATCCGTGATATGATACCGTGGATGTTTGCATATGACCGGGTCAACTATTCTCGATATCTATCCGTTTACCTCCTGGATATGCAGTTATTAGAAGATAATCTTCCAGCGGTTCTGAGCGCGTTTCAAGATGGCGAGTTCGTCGTCCAAAGAAGCAGTGGAAGCCCATTCAGTCAAGTACCTGTGGACCAGACGATCGAACAGACTGTCAATCGAGACACAAAGACCAAGGGCGGCATCATAGAATTCAGTGTCAATAAGGGTGCTGTACAACGATGGCTCCTTACATCCCACGAAAGCGCAGCCATCACCCAAGCTTGCCGAGAGATGGCAGGACTACAACAAACTGATGGAGATGCTGCAAAGAAGGAGATGGGTAAGAGCAGAATGACAGCCGACGAGAAAGACGTTCAGAAAGTACTGGCGACTATCAACAACTGGGTGAACCCATTCGAACCAACAGAGGAAGTAGAGCTGTATCACCTGGCATCTGGATCAAGAGCGACTACACAGATTGAGAATGACCTGCTAACTGCACATCAACAAGGCGAAGAAGCCATGGAATCCTTCTTTAGGACGAGGTTGCAGACTAATGAAGTACCTTTCCATAGTCCACTAAAGAAGTTGAAGCTTGACAACTTTTCTTCGTCAAAGTTATCTAAAGTAAAGATCGCTGGCAAGGACACCATGATCAAAGCAGACAGAGATCTTTTTGCTCGGCTTCCCAGAGAAGATCCATGGATCTTTCTGATGTTTTTCAATACTCTCTTGGTCCTCTGCCCTGGTCCCTTGCTTCCGCTGATGGCTCACTCGCCAAAACTGGCAAGTCAAAGCTGCTTGAAATTCTGATTAAGGACATTCAGCCAGTTGAAGACGTCCCACCGACCTCGGCAATGATTATTGACGGGTTGGCTATTCTTCAGTCTCTGAAACCCATTCCTGACACATTTGAAGAGCTTGCTCTTAAAGTGTTCCATCTTGCTGTCCCTCATACAAGTCTAGCAAGACGAGTAGATTTTGTAACGGACAGATATCCCGAAGTCTCTATAAAAAACCCCGAAAGAGAAAAGTGAGCAAATGAAGGCGTGGTTAAAATTAAGATCTCAGGAAGTGGTCAGAAATGTCCAAAGCAATGGAGAAAATATCTGAGCAGCGGCGAGAACAAAATCGAATTGGTGCAATTCATCTTGAAGGAATGGTCTCAAGACAGGTACAAGCGTTTGATTGGCAACCGCCACCTATTCTTTGCTGTTGAGCTGAAGTGCTTCCGCCTTTCTGTAGCTGATGATAAAGTTTTGTGTGAGGAAATCCCAACATTATGCAGCAACCACGAAGAAGCTGACACGAAGCTGCTTCTACATGCCAAGCATGCTGCAGACAGTGGAGAAAACACCGTCATAATCAAGTCGCAAGATACAGATGTGGCTATCCTTGCTTGTCATTTCAGTAACCAAATCCCTGCACGCCTTCTACTTATGAAAAAAGAGAAGACCAGAGTGGTATATCTCGATGTCTCTGCCATATCAGAAGAAGCTGGCCCTTTGCTTTACAATGCTCTACCTGGTTTACACGCATTTACCGGCTGTGAATCCGTTAGCTCTTTCTCAGGCAAAGGAAAGAAGGCGCTACTTAAGCAATGCAGAATCAATGAAGCAGACTGTCAAACCATGTCAATGCTTGGGAGATCGTTTGAAGCCGATGATGCTCTTTTTTCTCGCTGTGAAAGATTTGTTTGTCACATGTATGGTTACCCAGAACTTTCCAGAGTTAATAGTTGTCGTTACCAAACGTTTGCAAGCAAACAATCACAGTCACATTGTCTACCACCTTGTCAAGATGCGTTGAAGTACCATACGATGTGGGCAAACTACCAAGCTGCTGTTTGGCGACAGGCATTAGTTGCAAATCCCAATATCCCATCACCTGAGAACCACGGATGGATCATTCAAGAAGAAAGCCTCGCATTAAAGTGGATGTCACTCCCTCCTGCACCAGCAGCACTTATTGATTTGATAATGTGTGGATGCACTGGAAAATGTTCAACTGGCCACTGTACTTGTCAGAGAAATGGCATATCGTGCACAGATGCATGCATGTGTGCTGATCAATGTGAGAATCCCCACAATGCATGGGAAAATCCTGATGAGGATGATGAAGAAGACAACAGCGGCCAAGATGATGATGATGACGACTAACGTTTGTCAATTAAGATGATTTAAAATCAATCATCGTTGAAACAAAACTTTTATTTTTCTCTAATTGAATTGATTCTTACCTATTTACTACTTGAAAAGAGTACACACAAGTAGTAAACATCTATAAGAGTGTTAATTGGTTTTAAATAAAAGACTACCAGAGTCTGCAATGAGTTATTTTCCGATTTTATTCAAGAAATCTTGAAAAACGTAAACCGGAAGTAGTTTAGCTATCAACTTCCGGTTTGACGAATAGTACGGAAATTGTCTTTTCTATAGCTAATATTAAAAATATTTGTCATTTCTCTCTGAAAACTAATCAGATAAGATCAAACTAAGGTGTTCATAAGAAAAATGCATGTTTAGCGACGTTTAAAATTATTCAAAAAAAACTTTTGCCACTCAATGAATCCAAAATCGTGATTAATGGCCCAAAAATACTAATAATTCCACATTTCCTGAAAATTTCCTCGTTTTTTTATATGTGTGCATTAGCTTAGCATATAATAAACACATCAAAGCAGTTTTTACCGAAAATTTGTGTGTGAAACGTGAAAAACTTCAAGAAAATGAAGAACAACGAAAATATTGTGAAATAGAAAGTATGTACTTTAGGCCAGGTCGCCAAGCTGTTTGGACACTTTTTTCAAGTGGCGACAAGCAGATTCGTAATCTACAGGCTTCAAGCTTTAAAATGATACCAAGAAACCTTGGCCACCCATGGGGTGCAGCCAACTTGAAAAATAAGCCTCTTTTCAGACTTAGCTTCTAGACTATAAGATTCCATCATAGGCTGGCCAGGCTCCCTCACGGATTTTGCTCAAAGGTTTGGCGTCCTAAATTCGAAATGGCTATTTTTTTGAGCAAATGTTTTTACGACAAAATTTAGGGGGGAGGGTTAGTTTTGGGTCCGTGTTGGCTGGTTACGACGCTGTTAAAGTACTGCATTGGTGAAGCTAGAAAAGATAAAATATTTCTCATTTTTTGAAAATTTTGGTATCAAAATTAACCCTGATTTATACTCTTTCATTGAACATAGTAAAATCTGGAATTATTTTAAAAGGTTTCTCAAACGACTCCCATAGACACTAGGGAAAAAAAGGTTTTGTTATCAAATATCATAGTAAAATCTGGAATTATTTACAAAGGTTTCTCAATGGACTCCCATATGCATAGGTATTATGATCATTTGTAGACATTTGTAAAAATTGCGAAGCGACGCCGTTCATCTTTGTCTATTGTCAATTGTTAATCTAAAATACCGATGTTTATCGAAGGTAGATCGTAGAAAATTTTAATTCTATTTAATATAATCAGGAATCAATAGATATGTATTAATCGTTTGTTTTTCTTTTATTTCTATTTTATATTGAACATGTAATAATTATAATAATAACTTTATTGGACAAGGTACACCATTAGAGACTGATCATTTTCAGGTGCACCTCTAGAATCATGAAAAACTAACGCATGGATTCTTTCAACAACAAGAGTTGATTACTCATAAATGATTACAAATGGAGTATGTATAATGTTTAATTAATTCTAATGGCAAGCCATTTCAATGTTACAGCATTTCGTACCTTGTACGTACTGTAAGTCAGTACCGTATGTTTCCCACTCATGCGATAACCATTCTTATGGGAAGCCATTTCAATGTTATGGCATGTCGTACTGTGTACGTGCTGTAAGTCAGTACCGTATGTTTCCCACTCATACGATAACCATTCTCATGGGAAGCCATTTCAATGTTACAGCATGTCGTACCGTATACGTACTTTAAGTCATTACCGTATGTTTCCTACTCATACGATAACCATTCTTATGGGAAGCCATTTCAACGTTAAGGCATGTCGTACTGTGTACGTACTGTAAGTCAGTACCGTATGTTTCCCACTCATACGATAACCATTCTTATTGGAAGCCATTTCAATGTTACGGCATGTCGTACCGTGTACGTACTGTAAGTCAGTACCGTATGTTTCCCACTCATACGATAACCATTCTTATGTAAAGCCATTTCAATGTTACGGCATGTCGTACCGTGTACGTACTGTAAGTCAGTACCGTATGTTTCCCACTCATACGATAACCATTCTTATGTGAAGCCATTTCAATGTTACGGCATGTCGTACCGTGTACGTGCTGTAAGTCAGTACCGTATGTTTCCCACTCATACGATAACCATTCTTATGTGAAGCCATTTCAATGTTACGGCATGTCGTACCGTGTACGTGCTGTAAGTCAGTACCGTATGTTTCCCACTCATACGATAACCGTTCTTATGTGAAGCCATTTCAATGTTACGGCATGTCGTACCGTGTACGTGCTGTAAGTCAGTACCGTATGTTTCCCACTCATACGATAACCATTCTTATGTGAAGCCATTTCAATGTTACGGCATGTCGTACCGTGTACGTGCTGTAAGTCAGTACCGTATGTTTCCCACTCATACGATAACCATTCTTATGTGAAGCCATTTCAATGTTACGGCATGTCGTACCGTGTACGTGCTGTAAGTCAGTACCGTATGTTTCCCACTCATACGATAACCATTCTTATGTGAAGCCATTTCAATGTTACGGCATGTCGTACCGTGTACGTGCTGTAAGTCAGTACCGTATGTTTCCCACTCATACGATAACCGTTCTTATGTGAAGCCATTTCAATGTTACGGCATGTTGTACCGTGTACGTACTGTAAGTCAGTACCGTATGTTTCCCACTCATACGATAACCATTCTCATTGGAAGCCATTTCAATGTTACGGCATGTCGTACCGTGTACGTACTGTAAGTCAGTATCGTATGTTTCCCACTCATACGATATTTCAGAGTCGATCCTGATACACACTCAGGAAAAAGTGCATTTCGATTATTCATGGCACCGTTGCCTGAGATCTAGAGTCTTTGGGGATTATTAGATGAATCAAAGGGAGTGAAAGTGCAATTTCGCGATTCACCTTTAATTGTATCATAGTTTAAGTCGTCTTCAAGTTGTATATGGTTCTGAAAACGGTATTACATACGTGTTATTATATTTGATTTCCTATGAAATAAGTATGAAAGAAAATAATGAACTGCGATGGTCCAATATAAAGCCGCAGGTTGACGATTGATATCCAATAAAACAAGAAATACGGTCGAGAATCTTTTAAGCTAGCCTAGTGCTTTTAAATCTTCCTTCATAGCTTACCTTTACAACACAGTTCAAGAAGAAGGGTTTGAAATATAGAATTCTAAAATTTTGACCAAGAAACAAGACGCCATGTAGACGTTCACTGGGTTTCCTGTATCATGCACAAAGGCTTAATAGGTTTGCAATGTTAGCCAAAAGATAATGGAATGTTTCATAGAAAAGAATGATTTTTTTTTAAATCAAAACAATTTTGTTTTCTTTGACTCTTGGTGTCTAACAAAACACTAACAATTGTCTATTTTTCTTTTCTTTCTATTTTATGATATTGAAAATGTAGAATTAGAACAAGTGAATTAAATAGTTGGATATTTACAACCACAAGAGTTTATTATCGTAAATGATTACAAATGAAGTATATCAGTTAAATTACCATTTTTAAGAGAAGCCATAATAAGATTATCTTCTCCCTTAAGGTGTTCTCTACATACTATTAGAATAGTTGTAGGTTCTGCCCTTTTGTAGGCTATAAAAGAAACAGTTTTGCGTTGACCATGTCACACTACTTGTGAATTTGATCTTGCGCCATGACGCACCAAGATCAAATATCCCAATGTTCTCAGTCAGAATCACCAATGAATCTTTCTTATCTTTCTACCATCCTTTGTTATTATATTATTTACAGGGATGGCTGTTTATTTTTCTTGTCAGAAAATGCAGAAATTGCGCAATAGTATACCCAGAAACCTTCACGACACCACCCACTAGTCCTTTGCGGGCATAAGACATAGAGTTGGAAGTGCAGTAAATGTTTTTGTCAGCAAATTTTTTCTGGAACGATCGCGGATATTCCTTGTGACATATCTTGGTCTGTTCCATTTAGCCAAGTTTCGGTTAAGACCTGAGTATGCCCAGATGGTAAGAGTGGATTTTCTAACAATAGATCTTGCATTCAAGATAGCGAAATTACTGGAAAGCTGAGTTTTCGATGTAGCACCAAGAAGCGCAACAGGTATCAGATTGTTGACATTTCTAGAATAGGTTTCCATTGAAGATCTACGATGCGTAGAAAGGATGGTTGGAATATGTTGAGACTCATATCTACTTGGTTCGTAATTCCATTAAAGACATTTATGATTTCGCTGTACTCCCTTGAGACATTTTGGACACTTCACTGCAGGGCATTCCGGCCAAAACTTCAAGTCTGTTGAATCCAAAACAGGTCCTGGATTTGGATATACATCACCAGAGGCGAGTATCGCCGAAGAGGTAATATTAAACGTTGCAGTAGAATTGTGAGGATAAAGTATGCGATCTTTCGTTCAGCTATTTACATTTTAATGTCGTAGATATAATCCGTTAATTTTTTCTGCAATTATCGGGAACTTCGATGAAATATTGGTTTTCCTCATTCAAATTAGACTTTAGATCCAACCTGGAAATATACTTTTCAAGAATCACGGCCGCAGGTAACAGTAAAATAAGAAAACTTGCAGAGACCAAAACAACACGTCTATCCATGGTTCATTAAGCATCAAACTTAGTAAAAAAACTTCATCAAACTTTAGTTACTCAGAGTAATTAAAGAATAGTGTTGAGAGAAGCCATGTAGGTAGTGTACTAGAATTACAGTGAAATTTGTAGGTATTATGAGTTACACATGGGTATTACGATATTAGTATTTTGATTGTGGAGTATGATCATTTACTCTTAATACATTGAATTCTTATATCATATGATAGAATACATTATTCTTAATAGTCACTTCAATGACAATTAATGTGAAAAATTGGGCTCTGTACAACAATTCTAGCCAAAATTATTATAATTTTTTAAAACGAGGTACTACACAAGAAGCTTTTACTTCATTTGTCAGGGTCACATTTGAGAAGGATTTATGAAAGAATACACAAAAAGTATGACAATATGAATGAAAATGTTCAAGTAAATATGAAAAGTGTTCAAACAGTTTAAAAACCTCCAAAAGCATTTCATATGTCTTCACCACATAAAAGTCTCAAAAAAAATAACTTATAATAATAGCTTTTTAAAATATTTAAAACATGCATATTTCATATGCTTAAGCTCACATGCGTGCAAAATAATAATAATAATAATAATATTATTATTATTATTATTATTAGAATTATTATTATTATTATTATATTTATAATGCACTTATTCATTGCTGCTCTAAGCGCACGAAAGAGTAATACTAGAATAGACAATGAACTAATTGCAGAGATACATTTACAAATTATATGCTTGTTTGAATAGATACGTTTCTAGAGTAAATGATTGACATGTTGGAAGACGTTTTTCTGGTAATTTATGTAGAAGTCAAATTTTGTAATAGTCACTTCCTTTCTAAAATTCCTGGATCCTCCCCTGCGTCTGTTCCGTTTAGTCATGTTTCTGTTAAGGCGAAAATGCTTCGATGGTTAGAGTGGATTTTCTGACAATAGAGCGGCATTCAAAATAGCAAAATCACTGGAAAGCTCAGTGAGTTTTCGATGGAGCACCAAGAAGCGCAACTAGAGTATCAGATTGTTGACATTTCTAGAATAGGTTTCCATTGAAGATCGACGATGCGTAGAAAGAATGGTTGGAATATGTTGAAACTCAAATCTACTTGGTTTGTAATTCCATTGAAGACATTTATGATTTCGCTGTACTCCCTTGAGACATTTTGGACACGGCTTCACTGCAGCGCATTCCGGCCAAAACTTCAAGTCTGTGGAATCCAAAACGGGTCTTGGATTTGGATATTCATCACCAGAGGCGAGTATCGCCGAAGAGGTAATTTTAAACGTTGCAGTAGAATTGTGAGGATAAAGTATGCGATCTTTCGTTCAGCTATTTGCATTTTAATGTCGTAGATATAATCCGTGAATTTTTGCTGCAATTATTGGGAACTTTGATGAAATATTGGTTTTCCTCATTCAAATTAGACTTTAGATCCAACCTGGAAATGTAGTTTTCAAGAATCACGGCCGCAGGTAACAGTAAAATAAGAAAACTTGCAGAGACCAAAACAACACGTCTATCCATGGTTCATTAAGCATCAAACTTAATTAACAAAACTTCATCAAACTTTAGTTACTTAGAGTAATTAAAGAATAGTGTTGAGAGAAGCCATGTTGGTAGTGTACTAGAATTACAGTGAAATTTGTAGGTATTATGAGTTACACATGGGTATTACGATATTAGTATTTTGTTTGTGGAGTATGGTCATTTACTCTTAATATATTGCATTCTTATATCATATGATAGAATACACTGTTCTTAATAGTCACTTCAATGACAATTAATGTGAAAAATTGGGCTCTGTACAACAATTCTAGCCAAAATTATTATAATTTTTTAAAACGAGGTACTATACAAGAAGCTTTTACTTCATTTGTCAGGGTCACATTTGAGAAGGATTTATTTCAAAAATACACAAAAAGTATCACAAGTAAATATGGATGAAAATGTTCAAGTAAATAGCAGAAATACATTTACAAATTATATGCTTGTTTGAATAGATAGTACTTTTTTTTTTAAAGTGTTTGATTGTTGTTAGATGGGCAGACAAGCAAAATGTCCTGTGATCCAAGATACAATTTGTTTTTCAAAAATGAAAAACAATTCTCGATTTTTTACAAAATTTCGCCATGCAATCATTAGTTATGAATATTTAAAAAAAGGGTTAAAAGCTACAAATTGAGCGTAAAATAGTTTTTCAGTCCGCACGATCCAGTGAACCAAAGTCCAGTCCATTGCACTCATAATTCAGAATTTAGAAGCATAAATTAGATTTTAGAGGTTGGGTATGTTTGTGCTATACATGAAGATTGTCTATTCCCTGTCAAAAGCTGAAAATTCTGTTGTTGTTTTTGGTGATCCTGGATCTTACTGCCATTCTCAATCACATGTGCCCACTAGGGAGTATTTTTTACACGACAAAGAAGGTTTTGATGGATGTGAATCACAAGGAATTTCCATAACATTGTCAGTAAACACAAAGCTATAAAGACACGTGCCTATAGAATGTCATGGAAACTCCTTGATTGACGTCCACCAAAAGCTTTATCGCGACAGAAATAATTGCTAGAGAGGTGCGTGTGATGGAGAATGACTGTAAGTGTTAGCACTGAACAAATAGAACACTCAATCTACCTTGGTAACACATGAAAGTCTCACAAGTACTAAAGTGTTTGACTCTTGGCTTATGGCCCATCAACAAGAAAGGCAATATTGTAATATGTTAAATAATTCATATTTCATTATTTATGTACAGGGGTGGATGCAGGGGTGGTGAAGGGGATGACTAGTCACCACCCCCTCCCCTCACCGTTTTGCTCATATTTCTCGGTATTATCCTTAGTGTGCCACCCCCTTTTACTGGTATTCCTGTTAAGACCTTTGTAACCCCCCTTCTATACTTCCTGGATCTCCCACTGATGTATACAAAAAATGTTTTCCTTGATTTCAAATTTTAATCTCTTAAAATATTTTTATTCTTCCTTCGTTCGTTCTCGTGTGCGCTCGTTTAATTATCAATTTATTGTTTGATTTTAGATGAATGTTGAATAACAAGTAAAGCTGAAGATGAATATGTTCAATAAGACTACTTTCGTAAGGTTTTGCTGTGCGTCGGCCTCCTGGTTGCCAGAGGAACTTGGACTGTCAACTGAACAGCTGATTTGTCTGGACCAAGAATGCATAGAGATGGCTAAACACTGTAATGATATAAGAACCATGGTGAATTCATGCGTGCTGTTCGTAGCGCATAGCAACAGCATAGGTAGACATGCTGATTCACTGAGGTGTCTGAAGGAAATATTACCGTTAGCTGTAGGAATACCAAGGGCTAAGTTAATGGTTCATCAAGGTTTGTCCATCACATATAGGGAGCTCAACGAGTTTGAAAACGTCGTCCTGCACGCTAAGAAAGGGCGCGAAATTGCTCAAACTATGGGCGATAAAGAAAACGAAATGTATGGACATCGTGAAATGGGAAATGCATTGTTGTCCTTAGCGCGTTATGATGATGCTATTGACTGTGGCAAAAAATGTCTTAAAATTGCCCAGGAAATTGATAGTGCTGAATGCATGGTGGATGCATATGACTGCATAATGGTCGCATATGTAAACATGCAGAAATATGATGACACTATTCTGTATGCGCACAAGCTCCTTGATTGCGCCAAGAAAAACCGCAATCAGATGGCTATGATGGACGCGTACCTTGGGCTGGGAGAAGCACATCTTGCCTTGAATCACTATGAAGATGCCACTGACTTTGGACAGAAATGCATTGAAATAGTAAAGGAAATAGAAAACAAATGTGTTGAAGTCAAGGCTTACCTATTAATGGGGCAGATATATAACGCTCGTTCGGACTACGGCAATGCTTTTATCTATTGCAAGAAGTGTATTGAGCTTGCAATAACTATTGGCGATAAAGATGTCGAGGCTCATGCTTATAGCTTACTTGGAGTGATATATTATTCCTTGGAGAAATACGATGATGCCATTTCCAACTGCAACAAGTGTGTTCACATTGACAAGGAAGATAATGAAAAACAAATTACTCACGTTATTGCGTATCTGACTTTGGGAGAGGTATACCAGTCTTTGGAGAAATACGATGAAGCCATTCAGAATTTCAAGCAATGTATAGACATCGTGAACTGCACTGGCCTAGAAAAGAAAGCGGGGACAAAAGCGTGTTTGTGCCTAGGAAAGATATATATGACACTGCAACAGTTTAATGTAGCAGTGCATTATATCAAGAATTGCATTGACATGGCACAGAAAACTGGTGAGAAAAATATTGAAGCAGAAGGATGTCTCCGTCTTTCGTATGTATACCTGATGTCAGATGATTTGAAAAGTATCGATAATGCCATCCAATACGGTAAGAAATGCCTGGACATCTCTAAAGAAATAGGCGACAAAAAAACTGAGATGGAAGGACGTTTATGTCTCGCTAAGGCATATATTATGGACTCGTTTCATTTGAATGAAGTGTCTTTGAATATGGGTGAAGGCATGAAGATTGCTACAGAGCTTGGAGACAAAGAAGCTATAGAAAAGTTCAAAGAAATCCGTTCTTGTCTCGATTCCAGAGTTGGTTTCCCTCAAATGTTTGATACACCCTCAGTAAGGGAAGTATTAGAGGCACCAACATGTTCTGAAGATGAGCTATTACAGGATCTTGACCAAGCGGTGATAACAGGCGATAAGACAAAGAAATATCGGGCTTGCATCAGGCTTTACAATTTTTATCTTTCGAAAAAAGAATATGAAAAAACAATCAATTGCCTTGAGCAGTTAAAAAAGATGGACTTGGATCCTTCTGTGAACTTCTTCTGCTTGGCAGAAGTGGGAAGCTTATATCATTTGATGGGTCAGAATGACGTGGCTTTACACAGTTTCAAACAAGGGCTACTTACTGCTGAGTCTTGTCCTGATACTGATGGGCAGCTATCCCACTTTTATTATGGAATTGGTAAATTGTATACATTAAACGGAGAACTGAACTTGGCAGAACAATATCTAAGAAAAGCTATACGATGCTTTGAAGCGATCTTTACAACACTAGGTAGTCTTGATGAATTCAAGATCTCAATTTTTGACAAATATATCGATAGTTATAAGCAGTTGACAATACTGTTAATCGGCGGCGAGAAGATCGAGGAAGCGCTCTTAGTGTTAGATCGTTGTCGTGCAAGAGCCTTGAAAGATCTTATGATGTCAAACTTCAAGATGGAACAAGAGGAGAGCAATGATGAACACCTAGAGTACAGCGATGTTTTGTCTCTGGTCTCAAGAAATGACTTCAGCATTGCATTTTACTCACTTTGTGGTAATGTTTTTCTGAAGTTTTTTATTGGAGGAGAGACAAATTTGCATTATTCAAGTTTTCCTAATCATTCCCTACAGATAGACGTCGATAGGTTGTTTAACAAAATGGGTGTTCGTGAGATGGTTAACTGTGAGGATAGGTCCTTGGACAAGGAAGAAGATTTTCAAAGAGGACAAAGAAGAAGCAAAGAAGAATACGAGGGACTTTATCAACCAACGGCATTTCAGCTGAGCCTCGATTCTAACACAGGAGAATCTAATGAGAATAGTGCTGAAACCAATGGATCTACTCTAGAAGTTCTATTTGATATCTTAGGATGTGATAGAATACTATCATCGAAGCAAGACGAGGTTGTTATTATTCCCGATGGTCCCTTATTCAAAGTGCCTTTTCCCGCCTTACGAAATCCTCGCACAGGAAAGTATTTATCAGAGACAAAGCGCATTAGACTTGCTCCTTCATTAGCGACTTTAAAGGCGTTGCAAGATTGCACAGAAGATTATTATTCCAAGAAAGGCGCCTTAATCGTTGGAAATCCTCTTGTTGGTAAAGTCATGTTCGATGGGGAAGAGAAAGAGTTCGATCCTTTAGATAATGCGTTTCCTGAAGTGTTAGCAGTAGGCAATGTATTCAATGCGACGCCTTTGACAGGAGAGAAGGCTACAAAACAAGCTGTTATCAAGAGACTAAGAGAAGGAGTATCTGTCGTTCATATTGCTGCACACGGCAGTCTCACTAAAGGTACGATAGCACTTGCACCTTCTCCTGAGGTAAGAGCAACAAAGATCCCAGATGAAGAAGATTACATGCTGACCATGGCTGATGTACAGCAGGCTAAAGTACGTGCACAGTTAGTTGTGTTAAGCTGCTGTTACAGTGGACGTGGTGAAATCAGAGCTGAAGGAGTAGTTAGCATGTGTCGAGCCTTTCTAGCGTCAGGTGCTCGTGCAGTGGTAGCGTCTCTGTGGGCCATCGATGATGAAGCAACATGCGATTTCATGTTTAGATTCTATACTCGCTTAATGGACGGAAAGAGCGCGAGTGTAAGTTTACAGCAAGCGATGAATGAGATCAGGAACTCTTCCGGTTTCAATGAACCGTATTACTGGGCACCATTCTTTCTCATGGGTGAAGATGTAACAATCAATTGTTAAAGAATACTGAAAACATAGCATAATGATAACATTTTCCATTCTTATCATTATAATGACAAGTGCTTCCTTTTTTAGTTCACAAGACAACTGATATATTTTCAGCTGCTCATACATTTGTATCATCAAATCTAAATATAAGATAACGTGTAGGATCTAGTGATTTTTTCTGTGCCCTGTACAAGTCAACATGTTAGCATGTGAGTTAACATGTGTCGAGTCTTTCTAGCGTCAGGAGCTCGTGCAGTGGTAACGTCTCTGTGGGCCATCGATGACGATGCAACACTCGACTTTATGACATCGTTTTATGGCAATCTGAAAAATGGGAAAAGTGCCAGTACGAGTCTACAGCTGACAATGAACGAGATGAGAAACACGTATAAAGAACCAAAATACTGGGCGCCATTTTTTATCATGGGTGATGATATAACGCTCAAAAGCGTGTATGTTAAATGATAAAGCAGATAACGAATGAGTGGACATTATAGACTACAAATATAAAAACACCGTTAAAATTAGGCTGAGAATACTAACATTTTATTGGCTGCACAATGTATTGGAATTCCTTTTCATCTTTTTATCTTGTAGTATGTCAAGTCAAGTTAGGATTAGCACGCAAGCCGTGAAGCTATGAATGATAACAAGAAATGATGAAAAAAAAATTGTTAAGCTAAAATACCGATGTTTATAGAAGGTAGATCGTAGAAAATTATGAATTCTATTTTATATTTTTAGGATTCAATAGATATGTATTAATCGTTTGTTTTTCTTTTATTTCTATTGTATATTGAACATGTAATAATTATAATAATAACTTTATTGGACAAGGTACACCATTAGAGACTGATAATTTTCAGGTGCACCTCTAGAATCATGAAAAACTAATGCATGGATTTTTTCAACGACAAGAGTTGATTACTCATAAATGCTTACAAATGAAGTATGTATAATGTTTAATTAATTCTAATGGGAAGCCATTTCAATGTTACGGCATGTTAGTACCCCCGTATTGTTTGTTATTCTGCTGTAAGTCAGAGGTTAGTGTCGTATGTTTTCCCATTCTACGTGATGACCATTCTATGTGGAAAGCAATTTCAAATGTTTACGGGATTCAGTCGTACCGCTTGTACGTACTTTAAGTCGAGTGTACTCCGTATTGTTTCCTATCATACTGATAACCATTCTGTGGGAAGCCATTTCGATGGTTGTTACGGGCCATCATGTTCGTACCGTGTTGTTCCGTAGTGTAAGTCTAGTAACCGTAGTTTCCAACTTCTACGTAAACCATTCTTAGGGAATAGCCATTTTCAATGTGTACGGCATGTCGTACCGTGGTGTTACCGTACTGTAAGTCAGAGTATCCCCCCGAGGTTTCCGACTTCATGACACGAGAACCACTCTTATGGGAGGCCATCTTCGAGTTACGGCATTGTCCCGTATAAGTTGTACGTGCTAAGGTCTAGAGTTACCGTAGTTCCCACTATACGAAACCATTCTTATGGAAAGACTGTTCAAGTTTTACGGGCATTACATGTAGTTACCGTTGTACGTACTGTAAAGTCAGTACGATATGTTCCTACTCAATAACGATAACAATTCATTATTGGGATGAGCCAATTTCAATGTGTATACGGCAGTCGTACCGTTGACTACGTACTGTTAAGTCAGTGGCCGTTAAATGTTTAGTCAATATACGGATAACCATTCTATGGGAAGGCATCATTTCAATGTACGGCATTAATGTCGACCGTGACGTAGCGTACAGTCAGTACCCCCGGGATGTTCCCCACTCATACACGATTAACCATGTTTTATGGGAGAACCCAGCCATTCAATGTTCCGGCATTGTGCTACGTACCCCCCGTGTACGCTCGCCAGTATGTCAGTGTCCAAGTATCGGTATGTTTCCACTCATACAGCTGAACTCTTTTCATATCATGGACTTTATTAGCTCTCCATTTAAGGCGGCATGCATGTCGTAACGTGACGTGCTGTCTGTAGTCAGTTAGTTTTTCCGTATGTTCCCACTCATACGATATAACCATTCGTTTTTGATGGGAAGCCACATTTCAAGTGTTACTGGCATTTGCTCCGTACCGTTTGTGTACGTGCTGTAAGTCACAGTAGCGTCGGTTTCCCACTCTTACGATAAACAATTCTTATGGGAAAAAGCCATTGCAATGTTACGGCATGTCCGTACGTGTACGTACTTGTAAGTCAACCGTCGTATTCCGTAGGTCCCACTCATACGATGTTTCAGAGTCATACTGATAACACTAACGAGGAGAAAAAAGTACATTTCGATTAGTCATGGTATCGGTGCCTGAGATCAGAGCCTTGGGGATTATTAGAGAATCAAAGGGAGGTGAAAAGATGCAAGTTTTGACCGATTTAACATTAATTGTATCATAGAGTTAAGTCGTCTCAAGTTGTATATGGTTCTGGAAAACGTATTACATACATGTTATCATTTAGATTTCATATGGAAATAAGTATGAAAGAAAAATAATGAACTGCCGATGCGTCCAAAAAAGAAAAAACAAATAAAAACCGCCCCGAGCGCAGGTTGGACGATTGATTACCATATAAAACAAGAAAGAAACGCCGGTTGAGAATTCACTTAAGCTATAGTCTAAGTGCTTTTAAAATTTCCTTCATAGGTCTACCCTACACACAGGCAAGAAGAAGGGTTCTAAACACATATATTAAGAATTGTAAAATTTCTTGACCCAAGAAGAAAACTGATGGGCACCATAGATAATCGTTATCACTGGGTTGACTTGTATCCATGCGACAAGAGGTTAGTAACAGCCCTGAATAGGTTTGCAAGGGTTAGCCCCAATATGATACGAATGTTTCATAGAAAAGAAGATTTTCTTTTCTTGTTTAAATCAAAACAATTTGTTTTCTTGGACTTATGGTATATAACAAAAAACACTAAATAATTGTCTATTTTTCTTGTTTTGCTTGTTATGATATTGAAAATGTAGATTGAACAAATGATAATATAATAGTTGGTATCCAACCACGAGGAGGTTTATTATCGTAAAGGATACAATGAAGTTTATAGTTAAACACCATTTTTAAGGAAGTCATATAGATTATCGGTCTCCCTTTAAGGGGAGTTCTTACATTACATATAGAATACGTGACACGGTTACTTTATCTTTTTGTCCGGCTATAAAAAGGAACAGTTTCGCGTTATGCATGTAGGAACGTTGAGGAATTTGATCTGCGCCAGTTGAACGCAAACTCGGAGATCAAAAATCCCAATGTTATCTGTCAGAATACCAATGAATCTTTCTACTATCCTTTGTGTTATAGTATTTATGGGGGAGGGCTGTTATATTTTCCTCGTAGAAAAAAGCACAAAATGCGCACAATAGTATAAACAGACAGAAGAAAGCATCAAGGCACCAACCACTAGTCCTTTGCTGGCAAAGACATAGGGTGGAACGTGAAGTAAATGTTTTTGTCAGCAAATTTACTTGGACCGATCGGGATATTCCTAGTGACATATTCTTGGTTCTTCTGTTCCATTAGCAAGTTTCGGTTTAAGACCTTGAGTATGCCCAGTGGTAAGCGTGGACCTTTTAAAAATAGATCTTGCATCAGATAGCAAAAACAATGGAAAGCAGTTTTCGATTATTGATGCTGTAGCACCAAGAAGCGCAACAGGTATCAGATTGTTGACATTTCTAGAATGGTTTCAATTGACGATATACGTGGTAAGAAAGAATGGGTGGAATATGTTGAGATCATATCTACTTGTGTTCGCTAATTTATTCCATTGAAGACATTTATGATTTCGCTGTACGCCCTTGAGACATTTTGGAAAATTTCCTGCAGGGCATTTCCGGCCAAAAAAACTTAAAGTCTGTTGATCCAAACAGGTATGGATTTGGAATGATATACATCACCAGAGGGCGAGTATAGCATATATAGTACGAAGAAGTGGTGTGGGACTATTTAAACGATGGACGTTTTGTAGATGTGCTTGCAAGTGAATGTTGTGAGGTGATTATAAAGTATGCGACTTTCGTGTTCAGCTATTGTGCATTTTAAGTTGTAGTAGATACACTCCAGGAATTTGGGCGTAGCCAAGTTAAGGAGAACTTGATTGAAAATAGTTGGTTTCGCATTTCAAACTTAGACTCTAGATCCCAAAACGGAGAAAGTAGTTTGTTTTCAAGTTATAGTCCCGGCAGTCAGCCGCCGTAGGAGGTAACAGTAAATAAGGGGAAAAACTTACGAGAGATGGACGCCACAAAACAACAAGACTATCATGGGTTCATTAAGCTATTCTAACTAGTTAAAAAAACTTCATCAAAAGAAAAACGAAAAAACAAAACAACAAACAACAAATATGTGAGGAAGAAAAAAAGAAAACAAAAAAAACAAAAAGCAGAGAAAAGAGACTGAAAAAAAAAAACAAAAAGTAAATAAAAAAAACAAAGTATAACCTAAAAATAAAAAAAAAAAATAAATCTAAAAAAAAAAAACATGAGAAAATCAAAAACAGACAAAAATAAAAAAGAAAAAAAAAAAAAAAAAAAAAGAAAAAATTTTTTTAAAGAGGATTAAAGAAAGGTTGAAGAGAGGTTGAGAAGCCATGGTAGGTCGTTTCTATACTAGGAATGACAGTGAAAATTGTCGGTATTTTACAATTGTACGACGTTACACATGGCGATTACGATTATTAATATTTTGAGTGTGCGAGTGATGTATCATTTTACTCTTAAGTATACTGCTTCGATATATCATATGATAGACTATCTCACTATTCGCCTAATACTGTCACCCCCCTCAGCCTCTACTGGACAATTAATACACGTACCAGCCGACCCACATCAACTACACATATACAGCCAACAAAAAGTAGACCAGGCATTTCTGGGACTCTTGATGTAGAAGGTTCTTTTATGGGGACCTGGTTGGAAAAGTTCATAATTGGAAAGGAGTTAATGGTAATCCCAGGGCCCAACCAAGCACCCATGTCATCTCGAGTATCAGGGGCGGGAATCTTACAGGAGGTGGTGAAGTAGAGGGGATCATGTCACACCGCCCCCCCCACCTGCGTATAGTTTCTTCAGTATATTGATTAGTAACCGTCACCACATTTTCCTTTCTTTCCTCATAAAACACTTTGCAATACGTAGAGCCCACAGTCCCCCAATTTCCAAAATTCTGGATTTAAATCTGGGGTCTGTTTCCCACTAGCAAAGTTTCGGTCAAGACCAGAATGTCTAGATGGTTAGAAAGTGGTATTTCTACAATAGATTCTTGCAATTCAAAATACAGGCGAAAGTACTGGAAGATGAGTTTGCGGATTGTAGCACCAAGAGACCGCAACATGAGTAACAGATGTCTGGGACATTTCTCGGACATTTCTAGAATACGTTCCATTAAACATCTACGATTGCGTGAAAGAATGTTTGGAAGTTATGTTGAAGGATTCAATAATTTCTTCTTGGTTCGAATTCCATTGAAGAATTTAATGATTCGCTGTATCCTTGAGACAGTTTGGGACACATTCACAGCAGGGCATTAGGTTCAAGGTTTGTGTTGTTGAATCCAAAAAAACGGGTTCCCGGATTTGGATGTACACATCCAAAAAAGCTCGAGTATCGCCCCGATGAGGCCCGAAGAGGTAGTAATATGAAAACGTTTTGCAGTACAAATGTCGAGGATTAAAAGTATGCGATCTCCTTCAGCACATTTGATAAGTGATTAAACGACATCAAAGGCTCGTCGATATAATCCCGTGGAATTTTTGCTGCAATTATCGAGGAACTTCGATGAACACATGGGTTTTGCCATCATTCAAATTAGACTTAGATCCAACCTGAGAACTTTAGGTTTTCAAGATTTCACGGCCGGATAGGTAACAGTAAAATAGAAAGAACTTGAAGAGACCAAAACAAACCCTCTATATGGCTCATCTAAGCATATCAAACTTAATAATCAGAAACTCATCAAAGTTTACTACTTAGAGTAAAAATTAAAGAAATAGTCATGCGAGTAGGTCAAGGTAGGGCAGTGTTATAGATTCCAGTGAAATGAAATTTGTATTGCAGTTGTAACTGTAAGGAAGTCAAACATGGCTATTACGATAGTTAGTACTTAGATTGTGGAGGATATCTTGTTACGTCTAATATTATTGCCATTCTTATATCATGATTGATAGAATTCACTCATCTTACTAGGTCAACTTCCAATGAGACAAATAAGCGTAGGAAATAACTGGGCTCTGGTAGAAACAATTGGCTAGCCACGAAATTATTATAATGCGTAAAAACGAGGTACTATATCAAGGAAGGCTTGTTACTTCATTTCAGGGTCACATTTGAGAAGGAATTTATTCCGAAAAATACACGAAAAAATAGTATGACAATATGGATTGAATAATGTTAAGTAGATATGAACTACTGTTTAAGAGTTTAGAAACCTCCAGAAAGCATTCAAAGGTCATACCACATAATAGCAGTCTCAAAGAATTAACTTATAAGAATCGCTTTGGTAAAATATTTCTAGAAACACTGTATACCTCATATACTATGTTCACACGTGGTGCAAAATAATAAAGAATATATTATAATATTATGATATATTTAAGATACGCTGTAATTCATGGGTGCTCGTATAGCGAGACGAAAGGTAATCTAGAATAGACGGAAAGAAACTAATAGCGAGATAATTTCAAAGTATATGCTTGTTTGAAAGATAAGTTTTAGGGCTGTAAGTTGAAGGATGTAGCGTGACGCTGTGATGTATGGGAAGGAGGAAACAGAAGTTCCACCAGTCAGGACACATACCGGAAAAACGAACGAATTGAACAAAATGGTTTGTAGACGGGAATTGTTTGACGATTTGATTTGAATGGAGAAGAATGGAAGATGTTTAGATTTATTGGGGTTTGTATATTGGGGGAAAAATGGCAATGAAGGAATGGAGCATGGAGCCAAGGTTATTTAATTGGGATTTAGTGATTACGGAGGCAGGTGTACATACTACCGGTGAAGCACAGGAACCAATGAAGCTGACAATTTAGTGGCATGTAAGTAGGACGTTGAATCAATAGTCAAAGGGATTTTGCTACAATTAGATATCAATTTCATTTTAGTTTTGTGAGTGGTTCTTGAAGAAAGGTGAACAACATTATTTGCAAGCAGAGTAGATGAATGACATGTGGGAACGTTTTTCTGGGATTTAGTCGAAGGTTCTTGTTGGACGTGTGAAATGTAAATTTGGACGGTGTTAGGATATCAGCTATTGCACTGATCATATTTTAGTCTCGTGGCGGATACAGGGGTGGTGAAGGAGGTGAGACTAGTCAACCCCTCTTGCTCATATTTCTCAGTATATTGTCAGTAACAGGTCAAACCCTTTCCTGTGCAGTTCCTAGTCAAATTTTGTAATAGGCACTTCCTTTCAAAATTCCTGGAATCCGCCCTTGCGTCTGTTACGTTCCGTTTAGTCTGTTATGTTTAAGGCCAAAATGCTTCGAGGGTTAGAGGGATTTCTCGACAATAGATCTGCATTCAAAATAGCAAAAGCATGGAAAGATCGTGAGTTTCGATGGAAGCACCAAGAGGCGCACCCGCAAACAGGTATCGTTTGTGTAATTTCTAGAATAGGTTTCCATTGAAGATCGACGATGCTTAGAGAGAAAGAATGGTTGGGGAATATGAAAACGGTTCCAAAACAGTTAAAAACCTCCAGAAGCATTCCATATGTCTTCACCACATTAAAAGTATCAAAAAAAAACTTTATCAAATAATAACATTCTTTTAACAGATTCAAACATGGATATCTCATACGCTTTTATGCTCACATGCGTGCAAAATAAGAAAAATATAAAAATATAATAATATTTATAATGCCGCTTATGCATTGCTCTCTAAGCGCAGATACGAAAGATAATTACTAGAATAGGAAAAGAATAAGTGCAGAGATACATTTTACAAAATAGACGCTGTTGGAATAGCTAAGTTTCTAGGGCGGTCTGAAGGATGTTAGCCATGATTGTGATGTAGGAAGGAGGAACAGAGTCCACAGTCCGGTTACATACGGAAAACCGAGAACGATAACCATAAGTTTAGAAGGAAATTTGGGACGATTGATTCGAATGGAAAATTTGAAGATGTTTGAGGATTATTGGGGGGGTGTATTGGGAAAATGCAATGCGAAGAGTGCGGAACCAGTATATGGAACAAATTTCTTATTATACGAGGAGCTGTATATAATACGGGATGAGGCTC